>CAWVRF010000359.1:57500-342500 GCA_963932465.1 Maratus speciosus | reverse complement strand
GAATTCCACATTTACGATCTACTCTTAAACATCCACAGCAAAGCATGCATAGCACATCACTATCGCGAAATAATGCACAAATGCAGCAAAAAGATGCCGTTATTCAAGAAAATTGACCAAAATAAAACGGCTGTCTAATGATTCATAGATACTTACAATTAAATATAGTTTATAATAGCTCCATTGTTTTAACAGAAATCATTCGTTTATATTTTTTCAAAATAGCACGTATTTTAATTACATTTTCTTTCGGTTGTTATAAGACAATGGCAACAAAAATGTATAATTACTATTTTTCAACTATTTTTTCTTTACTTTCTACAGAAATGGAGTACTTCCGTTGCCAATATTAAGCGAATGGCTCTAAAAACGACAAAAAAATTAATATTTCAAAAATAAATGGAGATACAGTTTTCAAACAAAATGCATTAAAAATTACTTTTTTTCCCCAATACGACGGTATAAAAATTTAAAATGTGCGATGCTTAGAAGTTAAAAAAATTCCAGTAGAGTATTTAACCGTACAATGATACATCTGCTCTGCTCTGTTTTACGCTGTCTTATACAACGGAACGTTATTTTTTAGAGACGTCACTTTAGTTGCTGGCCGAAAGAAATAGCACATCGGGGCTTAAAAAAAAAATAATAATAACGGTTTCTTTACCTCTAAAAAAGCCCCCAATTTTGATAAGAAATTGATATGTTGTGGCATTATTATACATATAAATGAGGAAAGAATTTACGTTGTAAATAAAGACAAGGGTTTCTTAATCTACGGAAACAGTGGCGCCAAATTATATGGGCCCGTGGGGTGCAAGCCCACTCAGTAATTTGATCTCTCCCCCAACCCAATTTAAATTGCTTTATTTCGTTATTTATTTATTTCGTTATTTAATAGCTCAAATAAAATTTAGTTTTATTGATGTTCTCAAAATAAAGTTTAGAAAATAGTAAGGGCACCGATTAGAGTTAGAAGAGCAGTGAAATCCCCTTTAGCGGACATAAAAATAAATTTCTCTCGTAAACAAATTTTCTGCATATTTTGTCACTGGTATTAATGTCTTTATGAATCGATGAAGGTTTAGTTTTTCTTCACATTTAGTCTTTTGCATTTTCAATGGTTAGCAATTTGTATGTTATTTATAATAAATAGTATTGAATAGTATAAGAAAGACCTGCGTTATTTTACTCAAACTTTTTTGAGCCCACTCAATATTTTTTAAAAGTCGGCGCTACTGTACGGAAATATAATAACCGCAGGAACGGCATTTATGCAATCATTTCTTCTGAGTTAGCCATGATTACGAGAAGCGGTTATTTAACTTTAGACACCTAAGAGAACGAGATACTATTTTCGAGATTTAAAAAAGTATTTATATAAAAATAAAATTCCTTTTGTTGCCACCGATTTTCGGTGACGTTTCCGAGGCCTTTTAAAGTGTAATAATCCGTTTTTCCAAACCGTGATTTTGGTTTTTAGGATGCTGTCCATTCTCAATTAAAAAAATTTGGTCTGCGTAACTAAATTTATCCATGAAAGAGTAACAAAATAATCCGTTTTTTTCAAACCGTGATTTTGGTTTTTAGGATGCTGTTCATTCTCAGTTTAAAAAATTTGATCTGCGCAACTAAATTTATCCATGAAAGAGTAACAAAATAATCCGTTTTTTTCAAACCGTGACTTTGGTTTTTAGGATGCTGTCCATTCTCAGTTTAAAAAATTTGATCTGCGTAACTAAATTTATCCATGAAACAGTAACAAAATAATCCGTTTTTTTCAAACCGTGATTTTGGTTTTTAGGATGCTGTCCATTCTCAATTAAAAAAATTTGATCTGCGTAACTAAATTTATCCATGAAACAGTAACAAAATAATCCGTTTTTTTCAAACCGTGATTTTGGTTTTTAGGATGCTGTCCATTCTCAATTAAAAAAATTTGATCTGCGTAACTAAATTTATCCATGAAAGACTAACAAAATAATCCGTTTTTTTCAAACCGTGATTTTGGTTTTTAGGATGCTGTCCATTCTCAGTTAAAAAAAATTTGATCTGCGTAACTAAATTTATCCATGAAAGAATAACAAAATAATTTTAACGTTAATGATGTACATTTTTCATGTTTGTCTGTAAAACATGTTTGTTTTGAACACGAAGGTTTTTATATTTGAGAATGGATAGCATCCAAAAAACCGATATTTCGGATTGAGGAAATAGATTAACCCATTATAAAAACAACCCGAAAACGCTTCCGAAAACCTGTGGCAACAAAGGAAACTTTGCTTTTATATAAATGCTTCTTTAGATATCGAAAATAGTTTAGTTTCTGGGGTATCTTTAAAGGTAAAGCACGCTTTTCGGAATCTATGAGGGTAACTTGGAGAGGTTGTGTATGTTTGTTTGTGATTTTATTATATTTCCCCAGATTCAGGAACATTTGACCTTTTTTTTACTGTATAGAATCTGCCAGTACAGCAGTCCTTTTTAGGTGCGTTCGTAATTTTATAAATGAGTAGCACCAATAGTCGTCGTCTGGTCTGTCCAACGGCCCGATAACAGCGCAAAAACTACCCAACCGAATGGTTTAAAATTTAACATATATATAATCGTTGCAAAATTTTGTCGTGTTATTTCAAATTTCATGAAAATGGAATCAAAACTTAAAAAGATATTCATGAAAGTTCTCTTCGTTCTATTAAATCCTATCATACGTCAATTATTCAACGATATCCCATGATAGGTCACGATTCTATGTTGCCATGGTGATGACGTCCTATTTAAGATGGAGTCCTATTATTTTCGTATTATTGAATTTAATACATAGAATCGTAATAAGTTTTGTATTCATGCATTTTTGCATAAGAGTGTAACAGCTACTGCACCAAGATCTTATTTATAAAAACTAGTTATGGTACGAACGCATCTCTTTTGCTACATTTGACGTACAATTTCTGACTTGTCAAATTCTTGTTTCATTTTATGTAAACTGTTTTTAAAGAACTGGGTTAGAAGTTATTTCCGACTGAAACGTAAGTTAGGAAGCTTATATTAGATGCACGAGAGAAAATTTTCTGGCCCGGCTCGTCTGTTCTTCTTCACAATTTAAGGTCCCGCCAAGATTCAATTTCTGCAAAAAAATGTCGATGCTTCTTAATCAACATTATCTTATTATTATAATTCATTTAAAATAGTGTTGAATTCCATGTTCGGACCGATCCGAGACAGCAGAGAAAAAATAAGACCGGCCCCAGACTGGCCTGAGTGCGATGAATGTAATTTTGCCCGAGGCAGACTTCTAGCTTACAGTAGAGAAGGGACGGTCTCATCTCAAACCTGAACCCTGGCCCGTTGCGGGTTTGGGCTCGGGTTCATTTTTAACACTTTCCAAAAAAGTTGAAAAGTGTTTATGCATTCGGCTTGTCTGCCCACGCTCTAACTCCCGTAAATGGACTCGGGTTTTCATGCAATTGATAAACGTTATTTAGGGTCACCAAGGCATGTTTGGTATTGTATGTGAAGTATGTGGGATTAATAGTTCATTTACAGGGGCAATCAAAAGAATTCCGTTACATTATAGTCAATGGGAAAAATCGTTTGCAGTGTATTTTAATGACATTAGACTATTTCAAATGTATTGAAATTGATATAAATCTCTGAACTTCAATATAGAATCATTACCTACCATACAATAGGGCAATACAATATATACAGGGCTGATCAAAGAATTCGGATAATTTTCCGATTGTAGATGTACATGATTGTAATGGGAACACAGCTGAAATTGGGTTTTCAAATGTTTTATGCGTTTCCCTATATGGTTGAATTAGACATAATATTTTAACTTATTAAACGGTGCAGTTTTGTATCATTATTCTGAATGAGTTGGGAAGTGTTTCATAATCTATGCCTGACGCATGATTTCTTCTTTCTTGTTATATTAGCTTTCGGGCTAAAAGTGAAAATTTTCAAATTGAAAAAGGGCAAAAGCTATTTGAGTCTAAGTTTCTTAAAGTGTTTTATACAATTCTTTGAAAATCAATTTGAAAGGGAATTAAATTGTTATTGATAAATGACAAGAAATATTCTGATTATGAAGACTTTGTACGGTCAATATTATTCACATAAAGAAGCCGTGGGGTATCCTTTATCTATCCTCGCATTCTGTTTGAAGTCCTTTGCCAGAATGACTGGAAAACAGAACTTATGTCTTTTTGCCTTTTTGCTAGTTGTGAAATCATATTTTAAAAGAATAAGAATTCGGACTTTTTCAGATTTTTGACTTTAATGAAGTGTAAATAACAATTTTGCTATTTTAAACAGACTTTCAGGGGCTAAAAAAAAAAAAAAAAAAAAAAATCATAAAACGTTGTCATGAGGGAGCATTTATGATTAATACTGCTTTCTATGTAAGAAGAGATTTTTTAATGCGAATATAAATCTTGAAATGATTTTAAGATGTTATAAACCATTTTTCTACTGCATCCTTTTGACATCGGTAGCGGGCTCGGCTTTCGGCTCCGAAGAAAACCCCTATATGTCTCAATCTTAGCTACGTTCTTGATAGAAGATATCATTATAAGAAAAATAACTGCTGCCATTCTTTAAAATAATCATATTTTTCCACAGGAATTGTAATTAAAAATGTACTAATAAGGATCTTTTTCTTCTTTTTTTAATGAAAATGTCATCTAGTATTTACAAAATAACATAAAAGTTTCAGATTGTAATGTCAAGTTACGGAAACAGGATTGTTGATGATTGAAAGGTCAATGTCTGTACTTCCTAACATTAATGCTTTACTGACAAAGCAAAAAAAAAAAAAAAAAACATTCTTCTGCTACTCTCTCATCCTGCGATGTTGCCAACAATATAATTAAAAGAGTCTACTAAAACCTTTTTTTCTTTAAACAGCCGTTTGAAACAAGTGTGAGTGTGACAACACACCTATTCTACTTTTTTGTTTGCTGAAATGTTGCCAACATCCGTGTAGCGTTTGAAGAACCTCGCACTCTTTTTCTTTTTACCTTGAACTCCTTGTGATGATGTTGTTGAAACGGAATGACTTTCATTTACCTGTCAATCATCTCATACGCTTTGCAAACGTTCTTTTACGAAATAAAAATAAAAATCGTTTAAAAAAATACTTTTTAATAGCCATTCAGTATTTATCTGAAAAATCACACCTTAAATTCATGTCTCTAATTCATGTAGTTCCAAAAACAATCCGTTATAATACTTTAATTTGGCATAGATCCGATTATTGAAAATTCACCGCTTTGATTCACGCTTCATAGAAAGCGTGAACTATTGAATTTGTATAAAAAAAGTACAGGGTGTCCACTATCAACGGTATCCAATGGCTAATTCCTAAACTGTTAATCATAGACGTATAGTTCCAATTACAAAAATGTTTTAAATGAGGTTAAGAAATATTTTAAAAGCGATTTGGGTCAATAAAAACATTTCTTTAAAAATTACGAAATTTAAATTTTTATACGGTCCCAAGGTCCTATAAGTTATATTTAGTAAAATTTTTCTGTTACATTCACAAGTAAGACAAAAAAAAAAAAAGTCCCATTATTCTAAGATTGAAATTGACCGTGTAATAGCTGTTTAAAGTTGTAGCATATTTTTTGCTGCAAATTAGGGATCATTCACAAATTTAGTAGAAATATAATTTCGTCATATATATTAAAAAAATGGTTGAGAGTAAAATTAACATTGCGATATAAATTTGAAATCTTCAATCATTCTGAAATATTAATGCAAAACATACAATTTGTAATAAACATATAAGGAAAAAAAAAAAAAACAGAATTTTTGTAAATAAAATGATGAAAATTAACAGCCTCAATTATTTACAAAAAATTACATGTTTTAAAATGTTAATAGATTACACTAGCCTGCAAAAGTTGGATTATGTCATGTTTTTTAGCTTTTGATAATTGATTCGTATGTATCCTGTACCGCTGAATCCGAAATTGACCTTCATTTTTTACCATCACGTAAAGATTTTTTGCAAATCGTAAATTTTAAAGTAAAAAAAAAAAAAAAATAGCGCAAATTTGATACTATAAAATAAATGTGACTGTTGTGTTTTTAACTTTTGATAATTGATTTTTATGTATTTTTTACCAGCGAATCCGAAAATGAACTTCATTTTTAACCATCACTTCAGGATTTTAAGTAAATTGTAAATTTCGAAGTTGAAAAGTTCAAATTTAAAATTGAACCTCCTCTCCCACCTCATATGTCCCCTCAGCTGTTTACCTATAAGAATCCAGTATAAGCCAAAAAATTGGATAAAATATTGAATTAAATAAAAAAAAGTTTTACATCTGTTTTATAGTAATCAGATTTTCACTATATTTTTAATTTGACATTTACGATTTGGAAAATTTTTTTAACGTGATAATTAAAAATGAAGTTCATTTTCAGATTCAGTGCTAAAAAGTAGATAAAAATCAATTATCAAAAGTTAAAAAACACAGCCATCTCCTCTATTATATAGTATCCTATTTTTTGTTATTTTTTTAACTTTGACAATTTATGATTTACGAAAAATCCTGACATGATGCTTAAAAATTAAGGTAATTTTCGGATTCAGTGTTAAAAAATACATAAAAGTTAAAAAACACAACCATCGCTGTCTTGTGTTATCTAATCTAAAACTTTTACTTAAACTTCTTGGCGGTAATCTATCCGAAATTTTTTGTGTTATCCTCTAAAATAAGTATAAATGGTAACCACCGAAAAACATAATAATGTTAGATTGTCATCGGATTTACGTCAGTATTTAAAATTTAATCTCGATCGGATATTTGAAAGTGAGTTGAAGTTTGAGTACAAATTTTGAACTGGAAAAACATATATGAGGCATTCTCACTTTTGACTTTCAGGAATAAAAATCTAGTGAAATTAAACTTGCTAAAATAACATTTTAATTTGATAGACGAATGCCTTAATGATTCAAAATAAAGAAAAAATGGTCAGCAGCGAAAATTTTCTTTATTTAACTGAGGTTTAAATTAAACTTGCGAGTTTAATTTTCCTTACTATTTTACCACTAAAACTTTTCATTTTCTTCTAAATTTTTCCTTATAATGAATTTGCATAGTACCCACAGGGCATTCAAATAAGAAATAATAACAATGTAGTATTTTTAGTACAAAATTTTAGTATAACATTGTCTTAAAGAGGTGTTAAAGAAGGGACGGTAAGGTAAAAAAAGGGGGAAGGTATAGGAAAAAAGGGACGGTAAGGGGAAAAAAAGGGATGGTAAGGATGGGACGGTAATGAAAATTACCACCTATTTTTAACCGACTTCAAAAAGAAGGAGGTTATCAATTCGACCTGTATATGTATTTTTTGGTCCTGTTCATGCATAACTTTCTTAAATATGAACCGATTTTGATTTTTTTGTTGTTGTTGTTGTTTGAAAGTGTAAGTCACCCGTGTGGTCCCATTCCAATTTCATCAAAAACTGATGATTAAAACAATTTTTTTAATAAAAACTTTAAAATTGAAATCCTTTTTGAAGCAATAGCCCAATCATAAGCGTTCATCTTTTATGCTGTTACTCTTACAGAGATACGAGATCTTTTCACAGTACGAAAACTTTGCTGGACGGGTAGAGATTCGGAAAGATTTTTCGCTGTTAGCGAACCAATCAGAAGCCTGCAGTTTTGCGAACTTTTCGCTGTTTTAAAAAATGCAGGCTTCTGATTGGTCGATATCGTTTCGCTAAGAGCAAAAAAATATATCTAGATCCCGGCCAAGTTCTGCCATCCACCAAACCAGAAGGCCCACATAGATACAAATCGATATCGGAAGTAGGTGTCGAAAAGTTGAAAATCAACCTTTAAAGTTCCTCATGTATCAAAGCACAAGTACAGCGCATAGAATAAGTAGTGTGGAAATCTATTATCCAAAAAGCGCTAAAAAATTGTATCCCTTAAATGTTCAATGATGCTGAAATCCAATGAGCCGCTCGCAGTGACATCTGCGTTATATTTTCACATGTCGAAGTAAACATTGTATTATAACAGCGTCTAGATCATAGCTACCAACTTTTGCGCTTTTTTGCTACCACTAAAATTTAATAGAGATTTTCGTCTTGCTTAATCGTGACATTTTGGCGATTAAATAAGACAACATTTACTATAAAATTTTAGTGGTAAGAAGAAAGCATAAAAGTTGGCAGCTATGGTCTAGACCAAGTGATCTTGGAGTTTTAGAAAATATCCTCAGATGTCGCTGCGATCGACTCTTTGGATTTCAACTTCGTTTGACATTTATGGGATATAATATTTTAGCACTTTCTAAGTACTACTATGACAGACGATTTCCACATTATATATTCTAGACGCTTTAGTCGAAGTACTCCCCCTTCAGTTAGAAAAACAAAAACAAAGTTAGCAAAAACCGCGCCATGCTTCAATAAATACACTGTTAAAAATATCGTGAAAAATTACCTCTGTTTTTAAAGGCTATCTATATTCTGACCTATGAGAACGCTGCATAAACGCCTATGGAGCGTTCTCATTGGTCAAAAAATAGATAGCCTTTAAAAACAGAGGTAATTTTTCACGATATTTTTAACAGTGTAGGCTGCAGCAATGTAATTCCTCCAAAGGGAGTAACGGCATTGGAAATTAGCTCATGATGATTGGATGTCGAGCCTGAATCTGATAAACTGAGGTTACGTTTACAGCGTCTAGAATACCTAGCGTGGAAATATGGTATCCAAACAACGCTAAAAATTTGTATCCCTTAAATGTGCGACGATACTGCTAAAATCCCAAGTGTCGATCGCAGTAACATCTGCGGGATTTTCGTATTGCATTGTATAGACTAGCAATATCTTGCAGTTGTAGAAAATATCCTGCAATGATATTTTCTGATGGGGATTATTGGAAAAGAATAATGTAGAATTCTGGCCCAGATTTTCAGACCTTCCAAGTCTCCAGCTTTTTGGATACCAGTATTTTAGTACAGAAAATTTTGTTTTATTTAATAGAAGAATTTTTGCGATTTAAAAGGACAATATTTTCGATTAAAAATACAGGCATCCCAAAAGCTGGAGATTCCGCAACTCTGTACTTTAATATCCGTAAAGAGTCAATATCTCGGTCAATACAAAGATTACTACATATTTTGCATCTTGCTTCTTGACAACGGAGTTCTGCAAAAATAATTCTTGAATGTAGACTCTTCTGAATACAATGTATTTAAAAAGCAGAAAACCAACGTTTAAAAATGCACAAATAATACGTGAAAAACATCAAACAGCTGTTTCGAATCTACTAGCGAGATTCTTCTTCAGTGCAAAATAGAGCAAGACACAGCGTGCTAGAAAAAGCAAGGCTGAGCAAAATGACAGAGACGCGACGGCTTATATACCCGATACGGATAGGGAATGTGACAAAAACAACCAATGAGACAGAAGCAGGTGAATGACTGAGTGGACAAGTAGCGACATCTACCGGAGAACGAGAGAAAAAGAAACCGAAAAGGGGGAAATTAAATTAATGCTTTCCAAATACTTGGAAAATCAGGAGTACTAGATAAGTCATTGACTAAAGAGTGAGAATTTTTAATGATGTGGTAAGCTTCCCCAAAATCAAAATCAAGGTTAGAAGAACATTTCTGGATAATCATGGTTGCGGAAAAATTGAACCTATGTTGAAAAGACCAACAATGCTGAGCAACAGAAGAACATTTAAGCTCCTGATTTTTAACATAACCTTCATGCTCTTTTAAATGAAATCAAAGAGCACGTTTAGTCTGCCCAATATAATATAGACCACACTGGCAAGAGATTTGGTAAATACCCCAGTTATCTAGCCGATCAATGGGGTGTTTAAGATTCGAAAAAGAGATTTTATTAACAGGAGAAAAAATAACATTAAAATCAAACCTTCTTAAGATTTTAGCAACTTGCGGACTGATTTTAAGAAAAAATGGCAACACAACGGAAGTATTGGAGTTGGAATTAGAATCTTTTCAGAATGGATGGGTTTCGTCAATTTCGTATAAATAGAATCTATAATTTTTAGAGGTATAACCACGATCAATAGCAATAGCTTTGAGGTAATTAAGTTCAACACTGAGTAACCGAGGAGAGGAACAAATATTGATAGCCCGAAAAACAAAAGTATTAAAAACAGCGAATTTCTGGTTAGCAGGATGAGAAGAATACCTGTGAGGTGGGAGACTGACAGCAAAAGATTTACGAAAGACGGTAGTCTGAAAACCATTATCACAACGAATAACAAGGACATACAGGAAAGAAAGACAGTTATTGGTCTCAATTTCAGAGGTAAATTGAATGCAGGGATCAATGGAATTCATAATAGAGAGAATATGATTAATATACGAATTCATTTCAGCCAGGACATAAACATCATCAACGTAACGAACATAGAATGGAAATTTTAAAATTTCAAAAAGTTTGACCTCAAAATAGTGCATATAAAGATCGCATAAAATTGGACTAAGAGGATTATCCATAGCCAAACCGTAAATCATACGAAAGAAATTTCCATTAAAAACAAAAGTATTTTGCGACAAGTAAGCCCGAGTGAGAAGGGTAAGTTCCTCGATTTCAAAATAAGAGAAATGGAATTCACAAAGCCTTTTCATGAGGCAATCTAAAGACCCCTCAATCTAAACGTTAGTAAACAATGATTTAACATCAAAGGAAACCATCATGTGTCCCTGTGGCTTAAAATTCTGAAATTTTTTAACAAAATCAAAAGAATTCTTAACAGTGAAATAGTTACCGCTCAATAGTGGAGAAAAAACAGAAACTAAATATATTTTGCAAACTTATAAGAAGCTGTAGATACAATAGGTATACTAGATTACGAGAACTGTGATGTATTGGACGCTCGATTTTGCATAACATTTAATTTTTTTAACTTTGTGAAGCATGGCAGATTGTCGGAAACGAAAACGTTTTTCGTTGAGTGAAAAGCTTAATATTTTCGCGAATTTGACAAGAACATTGGACCATAAAACGCGTTAGCAGAACGCCATGAAATCTCCAACATTAGCAGCAATTGTTAAACAAAAAGCCGAAATTGAAAAGCATCAGCAGAATGTGGTAAAAATTCGTAGAAAATAAGAAAGTTATCGAAAACCACGCCTCTTTCTTTTCTTGAATCTGACCTAGTTCAACATCGTTCGTGCCAAGAAAATAGCCATTAGTGAATCTCTGATCAAAGAAACAGCACTTCAACTTGCCGAAAAGCATAATGTGAAAGGTTTTTCTGCCTCCAATGGTTGGATAGAGCGTAATAAGAAAAGATACAACGTACTCCAAAACAAAATGTGCAGAGAAAAGGCGGATATAAATGAAAATGTAGTACAAGATTGGGAAGAAAGTTGCTCAACCTGATTGAAGGGTATTTCCATCGGCCGTTTACAACGCAGATGAAACAGGAATGTTTTATGACTTACTACCCGACAAAACGCTTTGTTATAGAAATAAAAAATGCTTTGGTGCTAACAAAAACAAAATGAGAATTACGGTTTTGTTTGCGGTTAATGCTGATGGAACTGACAAATTGAAGCCATTTGTTATAGGAAGAGCAGCAAATCCGCTATGTTTTAAAAACTTGAAGACCTTACCAACAAAATATGCAGTAAACCTAAAATCACGGATGACTTCTTCCCTATTTACAGACTTTCTGACATCTTTCGATAAGTCTATGAAGATACAAAAGAGAATTTTTTTTTGTTTATTGATCAATGTCCCGCTCATTCTCCAATTTGCAATTTAAACAATGTCAAAATTGTGTTTTCCCCTGCAAATTTCACAAGTGTGCTTAGCCACTAAACCTTGGTATCATTCGTTCTGTAAAAGTTAATTACAGAAAGTTGCTTATGAGAAAAATTATAGCAACGTTGGGCGAAAATGCGGAGCAAAGATACAAAGTCAATGTTTTTGGATGCTGTATATTTTGTGCGAGAATCTTGGGATCCAGTTTCTAAAAATACGATTGAAAAATGCTTTCAGAAAGAGGGATTTCCAGGCACACAAGTGGAAAGTGATGAAAATGATGAAGATATCGCCCCTTCAGAAGAAGTTATATCGAAAGAAATCGAACCTGAGATAGACTTTATCGATTATGTCACATGTGATGACGGACTGTCTACTTTTGCAACTGAAGTTAATGAAATAGTTAATTTGTCGGAACCAATGAATAGCGATTCTGATGGAAAAATCGATAACGAAATTCCCATTAAAACTCTTACTTATTTTCAGGCTTTACATGGTTTGGAAACTGTGAAAACATACCTCATGCAGCAGGACAGAAATGACTCAATATTTTCTTCTCTCCATAAAGTCGAAAAAGAACTTTTTCGAGTCAGGAATCAAAGAAATTCTCAAACATCTATTACACAGTACTCTAAAATTTAAAATTAATGTGTGCGAATTATTCCCTGAATTTTTAGATGGTGAATAAAAAGTGTACAATTTATAATTATGGATATTTTTGTGTAGTGGCTTATTAGAGCTTTTCCATAAGATAAGTGCAGATTTTTCTTATTTTTCGTTTTGGACCCTGATATTAAGAATAACCCCGATTTAACGAATAAAGTTTACGGTCCCGATGAATTCTTTAAATCGGGGTCCCACTATGTCTATGACTGATAGTTTAGGAATTAGCCATTGGACACCGTTGAGAGTGGACACCCTGTATAGGACACCCTAATAGGAAAATGTTGTTGTAAGTTGAGGTCGTTACACAATTTTAAGATCCATAGCACCTCTTGAGTTCCTTGTGACAGTTCCACATATTCAGCTTCTGCTGACGATAACGTCACACATGTTTGTTTTCGCGAGAACCAAGAAATGCAGCTATTGCCTAAGAAGATTACATTTCCTGAGGTGGATTTTCTGTCTGTAGCATCTTGACCCCAGTCTGCATCCGAGTATGCAACTATATTAGGATATTCTTTTGAAGAAATGTGGAGATCAAGGTCTTTCGTTGTTTTTAAGTATCTTATTACCCTCTTAACAGCATTCCAGTCCCTTTGTCTTGGATTATTGCATCTTCGACTTAGTATGTGTGTAGGAGCGGTAATATCAGGTCTTGTGCATGAGGAAATATATAAAAGACTTCCTATAGTTTGTCTATAATTATCATTTGATGATAAAAGATTTTCTTCTTTATCTAAACTATAATAGTTAGTTTCCATTGGGGTATAAGTTTGTTTGGCTTCTTCAAGCTGAAAATCCTTAACTAATTGAGTTATTTTACTTCTTTGTGAAAGTAAATAACTTCCATCTTCTTTTCTGTAAATTTCTATACCTAAGAAGTATTTTGCTTCTCCTAGTGATGTTATGGGATAAGATTTCTTTAAGTAATTTATTACTTCATTAACTTCATTTTCATCTTCTGAGCTCATCAGCATATCATCTACATACAGTATGAGATGAATTGTCTTCTTTGATTTTTCTTTTATGAACAAACATGGATCAGCTTCACTTTGTTTAAATCCATATGCCTTTAGAGTATTCTCTATTTCTTCATTCCAGCACTTGGCGGCTTGTTTAAGACCATATATAGCCTTTTTTAATTTATAGACTTTGTCTTTATTTTCTTCATCATGAAAGCCTTCTGGTTGATGCATGTATAATTCTTCATTATCTAGTTTACCATGTAGAAAGGCTGTTTTAACATCTACTTGAAATACTCTGGCTTTATGATAAGCTGCCCAGGTCAGAAAAGCTCTAATAGTTGTATGTTTGACGACAGGAGAGAAGGTTTCATCATAATCAGTGCCTAATTTTTGGGCGAAACCTTTGGTAACTAATCGTGCTTTGCATTTTATTGCTTCTCCATTTTCATTATGTTTTGTTTTGTAAACCCATTTACAGCCAATGGCGTGCTTGCCTTTGGGTAAAGTAACAAGCTCAAACACTTCATTTTCCTTTAAAGAGTTAAATTCTTCCTTCATAGCTTGAAACCATTTCTGTTGATCTTTTACTGGTAATTGTAAAACATCTTTAAAAGTTTCAGGATCTTGATTTCTGGAATAACTGTCTTCAGTTTTATAAAAATATCTTTCTGGTGGAATTCCTTTAGTCTCTCTGTTAGATATTCTTCTCTGGAAATTATGTTCACTTTCTTCAGTTGTTGGGCTATCTACTGATTTTTCATTCATTTTTATTTCTTCTGCAGTATTTTCTATTCGGATAGCTTTACTATCATTTTCAAGATTTTCTTCTGAAAAATTGAAATGCATTAAATCTGAGATTCGCTCTTCAGGATTTTCTTTAAAGATATTTTCACAGTTCATATTTTCAAAAAACTTCACTGTTCTGCTTATCACTATTTTTCTACCGCCTACATAAATTCGGTATCCTTTGCTTCTTAAATCGTAACCAACAAAGACTCCTTCAATGGCTTTTTCATCAAATTTTTGTCTCTTCTGTTTATGAACATACACATATGCTTTGCATCCAACTACTTTAAGGTGACTCAAATTTGGCTTATGCCCATTCCACAGTTCATATGGTGTCTTTTCAGTTGATTTTGTGGGTAATCTATTTTGTAAGTAGGCTGCTGTAGCTATGGCTTCTGCCCAGAATGTTTTTGGCAATTTAGCATTTATAAGCATGGCTTTACTCATTTCAATAAGCGAGCGATTCTTTCTTTCTGCGACTCCATTTTGGAACGGTGAATATGGCGTCGTTGTTTCATGATTTATTCCTAAGTTTTTAAGGTAGTCTTTGACAGATTCGTTGCAATATTCTGTTCCATTGTCACTACGCAAGGATTTAATCTTCAATCTAAATTTGTTTGTTGTTGATGCAACATACACTTTTAATTTATCAAATACTTCATCTTTAAAGGAAATAAAATATACTTGTGTATAACGAGAGTAATCATCAATAAATGTAACGAAATATCTTTTTGATCCCATACTTTTCGTTTCTGCAGGACAGCATACGTCGCTGTATATCAAATCAAGTGGTTTTTTACTTCTGTATTGCGTTTCTTTTGGAAATGATTTTTCTGTTAACTTAGCTTTTATGCAACTTGAACATTCAGTATTATGAGAACAATTATTCACAGTAATACCTAAAGCTAAATCATCCTTTTGAATTTTCTTGATGGATTCCAAATTTCTATGGCCCAGCCTTTGGTGCCATTTTAGAATGCAGTTAACATTAGAACAAACGGGTAATATTTCTGAAGCACTATATACCTTTTCATTTGTAGGTATTATTTTTAATCTATATAACCCCTCATCAGCTTTTGTATCTGCAACTAGGATGTTGCCCTTCTTAATTAAACATATATCATCTTTAAATGTCACAACAAAACCTTTCTCAGTACAAGACTGGACAGATAATAAATTACTATCCAACTCGGGAACATAAAGCACATGATCTAATGTAACTCTATTTGTTTGACCATTAAGTGTTTCAATATTAAAAGTACATTTACCCTTTCCCTTTGCAGTTAATTTAGTTCCATTAGCAATTGTAATTGTAATTGTATCTTTATTCGAATTCTTTAATTCTGAGAACAGTTCCAAAGAATTAGCTAAATGAACAGACGCACCTGAATCAATAACAAAAGACAAATTTTGTTTTTATTTCCATTTTGTTGAGATTTCATAACAAAACTCGAAGAATTTGATTTTTCCATTAATTCACGATAGTTTTGAGAATCTGATAGATTTTCATTTTGACTTGCAGTTGAAGCAAGAAATTGTTTGTTTTTTTAAACTGCTGACGTGATCTATCTTGAGTAAAATTTGGTTTTGTTTTATTAGTATTATTAGCCTTTAAGTGAAAACAATCTTCACGGTTGTGATTATTCTTTTTGCAATGAGAACAAAATTTTTGCTTATTCAAATGCTTTGGTTTATCCCTATTACCCTTTAAAGAAATAGATTCAAATTTTGTTGAAATTTGTTTAGTTTCAACTCTTCTAAGATACTCATCAATTAATTTGTTTTGAACATATTTTAATGATAAATCTGTTTCATATTTACTTTCAATAGCAGTTATAAAAGTACTATAAGAATTTGGTAAGGAACAGAGCAAAATAGCTATTAAATTATCATCTTGTATTACTTCACCTATACTTCTTAATTTTTCTGCTAATTCTAAGACAGAATTAATATGATCCTGCATTTTTACACTTTCATTATATTTAATGGAATACAGCTTCCTAAGAAGATAAAGCTTATTTGTTAAATTTGCTCTTTCATGAACAGATTTCAACTGATCATATGTTTCTTTAGCACTTTTAGCATGTCTGACATGAACAATTTGTGAATCTGAGATATTTAAACAAATTAATGCTCTAGCATTTCTATCATTTTTTACCCAATTATTATCATTTTCCTTTTTAGGTTCAAATACAACATCATACAGACCTTCTTTGATTAACAATTGCTCTATTTTAAACTTCCAAACTGAATAGTTGTCATCAGTTAATTTATCAACATAATGAGATTCTTTAATACTAGACATTAGGATATAATAATATTTGCTTATTTCACAGAAAATAAAACTTTTTATCTTATTAATACATCAAAACAACAATTATAAACTCAAATATAATGCTAATGATGAAATAAGAACAAAATAAAATTCTTGAGAACAATTTTTGAAGTTACTTTTGATTTCAGAAAAACTGTTCTTAAATGTTCAATTGTTTGTTTAAAACATAAATTTACATTTACAACTTATATAATAAAATTTCAATAAGAAACTGGCAAAATAAAAATCAAAATAATTTCTTTTCTTATTAATACACAATACTTTTGATTTCAAAATAAGAACAATTCTTTGAATTTTCTTTTATATCATTGACTTGTGACAAATACAATATTCAGAAAATAATTACTTCTTTGAATTTAATTATATTATATTTTCTTCTTTTATATTACTATATTTAAAATTGAGATAACTTCAGTCTCATAATCGACTGTTAGAATGTTATTCCATATGGAAGGCATGAATACGAAATTCCTCAATAGGTAAACAATAAAAAAAAGTTAAAAGTTTTACCTTTATGTTTTGATGTGTTTCAATGGAAATATACTCTTCTTTGGATGAAGAAAAAACATTTATTAGAAGATTGAATACACTAGAATAATATATATGCTGGTCACAATACGGATCACATTTCACAATAAAACAAAACAGATGTATAAGACTATTTACAAACACAAAGAAATACTTTGAACTATGGCTTGTTGCAGTTTTTTTTATCATATATTCCTTTGGAATATTATTGGATTTTTTTAATCAAGCAGCATTTTGCTGCCAACTGCTGTAAGGGAAGGAGCAACACTCACTGAACTGAGTGTCTGTCACAGTAGATCAAATAAAAAATGATTGTCTGATGCTGCCATCTGGTGGATGTTCTTGAAAACAAAAGAGCATTTTCTAACAGTAACAAATTACTTGGCGCAGTTCAATATAAATAAAAACAATCTTTAAAGCACCAAAATACTTTATTTCCTCTTGCAAACTAGTTTCAGTAGCCATATCGTACCGTCATCAGTGCAAAATAGGATTGTTCAGAAAAGAAATTTCTGAAATACATGTAAGAGAAGGGGGCTCAATGATAAAGTTTATTAGGCAATAAAATTGAAGCATTCCATACCTATAAAAAATCTTTAAAATGTATTTATTGTGATTTTGCTATTCCTCCATTGTCAGATTGCTGGAAAAATTATATAAAAACCTCTTGTTCATAAATTCCACTTGCATGTTTTCACATTACATTTATTATGTCTTATTGGTTGTTCTCTAAACTTTCCTGAATTTCTATTGGTCAGTAAACTTGATCTTTGAGTCCGGTCACACAGACTTTTTCCTAAAATTTCTTATCGTAATTCTATTGGCTAATAAACTTTATCTTTGAATCCACTTCTCTTTCATTGACTGTTTCCTGTAATTTTATTGGCTAATAAATTTTATCATTGAATCCGCTTCTCCTACATTTATTTTAGCAATTTCTTTTCTGAGCAATCATATTTTTGCACTGATGATGTTACGCTATGGCTACTGATACTTGTCTGCAAGAAGAAATAAAGTGTTTTGGTGCTTTAAACGCTGTATTTATTTATATTACAATCTTTAGTTTTTATTTCTATTTTGTTAGCGTTTAAAATATTTCATTGTTGCAGTTTTATAGCCTGATGACAAATTTTGGCGAGCGTGGTTTGCTACATTATGAACTCCATTATTGTTGTAACTCGTAAAGAGTTTTAACTATATTGATTATTTAGCGATTTATCACCTGCACTTGACTAAGGGGAAAATGCCTTAAAAGAAATTTATTAACTCATAATTAAGTTCTAAAACTACTAAAATGTTGCATTGTTATCCAAAACACATCTGTGTACATAATTTAAGAAATGTTACTTCTGGAGAAAGTGAGTGAAAATTCAATTTCAAAATTCTATTTTTACGTACAAAAACCAAGTTATGTTAAATAAAAGAGTGTAAAAATATGTAATGTAAAAAGTTTTATTGCATGTTGAAATTTCTGTGAAACTTAGCGATTTTTGCATATGCATAACTAATAATGTTTTCTTTTAAAAGGCGTTTTTCTGGCGTTGCTTTTTGCGACCTCCTTTCGAACCGCGCTTAGCAAAATGCCAAGTTTAAACTTTGAACAAAGGTTTTGTTTTAGGTACACTGTAAAAAGAAAAGATTATTACTACACTGAATTTAGTTTTATGAAATGCCAAATGAAGTTTAAATAGGCACTGCTTTTACTGTCAGTGCCGAATTAAGTTCATCATAAACAGATTGAGATAAGATTTAAATAAGAGTTATACAAAATAGCAATATTTGATATTATTTAGGCTTCATATCTCTTTGAACTTTTACGGTATTCCCATTTATACTTTACTAGTATATATACAGCTATATACCAAACCCTACGTAGTATAGTTTTTAACAAAGTCTTATTTTTCTTTTAGTAACGAATTTTTTTATTAATACAGTTAATGATTCATATATTTATTGTACGGAACCCTCTGAGCGCGAGTAATACTCGCACTTGACCGTTTATTTGGCAATAAAGGCTATTTTAGCTATATCCTCTGACTTCAATGGAATTTGAAAATATCCAAAGATTAAATCTAGAGTAGGCCTAAAATTAGCATTACTTATATTTGCTAAAATTTCATAAGAAAAAACAGTTTTCTCTCCAGCCAACTGTGCTATTTCTAGTGTTGCAGTTATCCGGATTTACGTGGGATGTTCTGATTTCGTAAGGATCCAAAATGCCACTGCGCTTTTACACATAATTATAACACATAATTGTGTTAATATTAATCTAGTGTAATTTCGTATCCCGCGATTTCTGGAGTTCCATTACCTGAGATTTATTCGGTTGAGCTGAACCAGGTTTCAGACCAGATGCTGTAATATTCAAGGTTAGCTGGGTGAAAAAGTTCGACCAGAATCGTCCGGGATAGCTCAGATGGCAGAGCACTGGCGGCTTCAGCCAGGAGGTCCCGGATTCGAATCCTGGTCCGCCCAGCTGGAAATTGAACATTTTTCGCCCAGCTGCAAATTTACATCTAATATAATTATCCTATTTTCCTCTAAAATATGTGAAAAATGTCTAGAGGATGCGTTAATGAACCTAATTCATTTGCTATGTGTGCGGGGAGCTAATTTGGAAAAAGCATCGATGCGCTTTCATGCCGCTAATAAAGACTGCCTATCACATGTACTTTGGATGTAAAGTAAGTAAACAAGATAAGAAATGGGCATCTCATTCTTATTGTACACGATGTGCTACAAACCTCTGGGCGTGGATGATAGGTACAAGAAAGAGTATGCCCTTTGCTATACCCGTGATATGGCGCAAGCCGGAGGATCATATAACTGACTGCTACTTTTGTATTACAAAAATTAAAGGATTCTCTGCAAGAAGTAAACATAAAATTAAGTACCCGAACTTAGATTCAGCAATGCGGCCAGTATTACATAATGATGATTTACCAATACCGAAACCTCCAGAGAATTTTACTTATGACGATGCAGCAGTAGAAATGGAAATTGATGAATCTGAAACTTCCTCTACATCTGATATAAACTATTCTCCTGGCATAAATGAAGAACCACACCTAATTACTCAAGAAGAATTAAATGATCTTGTGAAACTCTTAAATTTATCAAAGAAAAACTCAGAATTACTTGGATCAAGATTGCAAGGTTGGAATCTCTTGAAAAACAATACAAAGATATCTATTTATTGAGATCGACATAAGAAATACAGTAAACTCGGTCTAAGGCGGAATAGATCGGGACCAAGAAAATTTTCCGCGGTAGACAATATTCCGCCTTAGACAAATTTTACTCTATGTCTATGGATTCGCAGGGACTTTAAAATCTTTCCGATTTAGACAGATTTCCGTCTTAGACAGAGTCCGCCTTACAGAGAGTTTACTGTATTCGACATTATTTTCAAGAAAAGGTGATTTATGCTATTGTAATGATATAAGTGGTTTAATGTCTGCTTTAAATTGTCAATATAACTCGGAACAATGGCGATTGTTCATCGATGGTTCGAAAGCCAGCTTGATGGCTGTGCTTCTTCATGATGGAAATGCCCTGCCGTCTGTTCCAATAGCATATTCTTGCATAATGAAAGAGTCTTATGAAAATATGAAGATACTGCTTCATGAAATTGGTTACTCACATCATGATTGGAATATATGTGCGGATTTTAAAGTAACTGCCATTCTTATTGGTATGCAACAAGGTTATACAAAATATTGCTGTTTCCTATGCGAGTGGGATAGCAGAGCAAAGCATGAGCATTACCAAAAAGAAGTGGCCAGAGCGCAAACAATATATTGCAGGTGAAAAAAAATATCCAAAACGTTCCTCTAATCGATAAAAAGAAAGTTATTCTTCCACCTTTACACATAAAGTTCGGATTGATGAAGAATTTCGTTAAAGATATGAATAAAGAAGGTCGTGGATTTCAATATCTGCAAGAACAATTTCCATCGCTAAGCTATGCAAAAATTAAGGAGGGTATTTTTGTTGGCCCACAAATTAGACACCGTATGAAGGACAAAAATTTTGATGATACATTAAGTGATTGAGAAAAAGCAGCATGGATCGATTTTTAAAATGTTGTGACACATTTCTTAGGAAATCACCGAAGTCCTAACTATGAAATATTAATTAAAGACATGTTAAAAAGTTACAAAGATTTAGGATGTTCAATGTCGTCGAAAATTCACTTTTTAGTATCTCATCTAAATTCTCCCCCCCCCTCCGAAAATATGGGAGCCGTGAGCGACGAGCACGGAGAGTGCTTCCACCAGGATATTTCTGCAATGGAAACCCGATATCAAGGCAGGTGGATCCCTAATATGCTCGGAGATTACTGTTTGAACCTTATTAGGGAAGCTAGTGATTGTGCCTATAAGGGAGCATCCACAGATAAGACATTTACCGCTACATAAAGTATGAAATTTCTTATTAATATCATTTCTTTTTACAAAAATTATTCTACATTTTTCTGAAACTTTATAAACAATGCATATTTTCAGTGTTTTAAATATTAATTTTAAGCTTTATAAGTGTTTATTTAAAAGTTTCTCATTACTAAAATACCAAAAGATAAATTTCATAAGTTATATGTGTTGAATAAATGCTACAAAATTCAGATTTTCAAGATTTTGAATTTTTTAAAAATCTGTGGGCGATGGAAACTTTTTAATGGCATATTCTTTCACAGCACCACCTAAAATATAAAAGTCACCACATACTTAGTTAGAAACAGAAACCTTGTTTATCAGTGTTCTGACATAATTGCATTTTGCTACAGGAAAAGTAGTTGTTCATGCATTTATCCGAGAAACCTTTAGATTACGCTATGCGTCACTTTGTCATCATAGAAAATGCGAAGTGATAAAGCAACAACAACGACACATCTCACGTGAGTTTCCGCGAACTTTATTCTTTTCCGCTTCTAAGCATACAAAGGATCACACAACTCAGAAATGAGGAATAAATTTTGAAAAAAACATGCAACAGTTCCTAAATTAAGATGCTTTGAAAACCATGTAACAAATTGCCTACAAGGAGGGAGGGGAGGGGGGAAAGCCTCGGTTTTCCGAGTTTTGATTTCATCCTGAGTGATTTTGACACCCAGATACTTTATTTCTCGTCTTGAAATTTACATTTCTCAAACTTCACTGTTAAAACAGCATTACGTAATAGGGTAAAAACTTTCCTGAACAACTTTAAACGCTGTTGAAAGTTCAACGGACAGGGGGAACAGCGCTGGGAGCGGTTTAATAGCCTCGGTTTTCTCAGAATGAGTTTTGATATCATCCTGGGTGATTTTGACACCCAGATAATTTATTTCTCGCCTTAAAAATTTACATTTCTCAAACTTCACTGTTAAACCAGCATTATTTAATAGGGTAAAAACTTTCCCGAGCAACTTTAAATGATGTTCAATGTACAGGAGGGGAAACGCTGAAGGGCTGTCTAATAGCGTCGGTTTTCTCAGGAGGAGTTTTGATTTCACCGTGAGTGACTTTTCACACCCAAATACTTTATTTCTCGTCTTAAAATTTACGTTTCTCAAACTTCTCTGTTAAACTAGCCTTACGCAATGCGATAAAATCTTACCTGAGCAACTTTAAATGCTGTTTTACGGACTGTGGAGGACAACGCTGAGACTGGGTAATAACCTCGGTTCTTTCAGAATGAGTTTTGAGCAACTTTAAATGTTGTTCAACGGACTGCGGAGGACAACGCTGAGGACTGGGTAATAGCCTCGGTTCTTTCAGAATGAGTTTTGAGCAATTTTAAATGTTGTTCAACGGACTGCGGAGGACAACGCTGGGGACTGGGTAATAGCTTCGGTTCTTTCAGAATGAGTTTTGAGCAACTTTAAACGCTGTTCAACGGACAGGAGGAAGAACGCTGGGGGGCGGTTTAATAGAACCGGTTTTCTCAAAATGAGTTTTTTGATTTCATCCTAAGGGATTTTGACATCCCAAGTACTTTATTTATCGCATTAGAAATTTACATTTCTCAAACTTCACTGTTAAACCAGCATTACGCGATAGGGTAAAGACTTTCCTTAGCAACTTTAAACGCTGATCAAAAGCAAAAGTGGACACTATTTAGGGTAATATCGTCCAGATAGACCAATACTCACTTACATAACAGAGGTTTAAGGATTTTATCCACGGCTCTTTGTTATGTAGATGGTGCCCCAGACAAAAACTAGTACGTTGTGGCCATCACAAAACTTTCTTCTATATAAATCCCGTCAATTAAATCATTTAAATAGTACAAGAAATTACATCAATTTAGAACCAATTCATATCGAAGTATATTTGAATTTGAAGTTTAATAAAAATTCGTGCCTTAGTTCTTGAGATAGAACTATAGCGGAAATTCTGAAAAATGTAGCATAGCAGCTCCACCTGTTGAGTGATTTACACCAATACATAAACAGCAATAACTGATATCCAGGTATACATGGATCTGAAGTTCGTTGAAAATCCAAGCATTAGTTCTTCAGATAGCGCTATTGCGGAAATCACAAAAACACCATAGCAGCGCCACCTATGAAGCGATTACACCAAACTGTATAAAATGTCAATTCATGTCAAGGACTAACTGATTCTAAAGTTTGATGAAAATTCGTGCATTAGTTCTTGAGATACCTCCACCTATAGTGGAAATTCTGAAAAATACAGCATAGCAGCGCCACCTGTTGAGCAATTTACACCAAAATGTACAAACTTCAATTCATGTCAAGGACTATGGTCCATGTCCAAATAGATGTATCATTGAACTAAATTTTCTTTTAGTCTCGGAACAAAATTATATTCCTAGCAGATGGTGAATATGGGTGGTGCCATCCATTCATGAAACTGAGTACTAAAGTTTATATTTATGTTCTAGAGAGTCATATTATTAAAATAACCTTAATAATACAAGTCTTTAAAATATTTTCAAATTTCTAATCGCGATTTCATAGAAGAAGGATGAGGGTGGGGTTGAAATTATTTGAATTGCCAATTCAAGACTATTTTCATATTTACTTTGCAATAAACATAGTCATTATACAATTATTTGATGCATATGTGTAGTTACGCCACCTATTGGTAAAAATGAGTAATAGATGTTTTATATAGATCCGCAATGTAATACACTATTTTTTTTTAATCCGTATTTAAATTTAATAATTGTAATATTTTTGAATGTTTTTAATTTTATAATTACAAAATAAATTAATAAATTAATAAATAAAGATGCATGAATTAAATACACTCACTGCCAAAAGCTAAGCACGCAGAGGAAAATGTTAACTTCCGGAAACCAATCTGAATTGGAGACGCTGCAATTCGCCGCGGAGTTAGATGAAATTGTGCAAATATTTTATGTAACAGCCAGTCACGGTTTCGTGCCGAGAAATGTGCGAAAAAGGCAGTCGTATGGAGAAGTCACCATTTTTAAGGGTTACAGGTGTTGCACGTAAGTGCCGATAATAAGTGTTTTTAACTTACGTGCGCTTTGTTTTCAAGAAATATGTGTTTATATGGCTTCCAGAAGACGAATGACAGATTCTGAGCGTTGGCGTGCAATCGGAAGCATTGAAGAGGGATAATCAATCATTGATGTTGTTCTTTTCTTCGACGGTCATAATTCCGTAATTTCAAGATTAAGGAAACAATTCCTAACGAGCCAGATAGTTTCCGAAGATCTGTGGCTGGTCATCCAAGGGTAGTGTAGTAGTGTAGTCGAGGGGGGACGGCGTTCCCTCACTTTTTAGGTGCGTTCGTAATTATATAAATACGTAGCACCTATAGTCGTCGTTCAGTCCGTCTGTCTGTCCGTCCGTCTGTCCGTCCGTCTGTCTGTCCGTCCGCATATAACAGAGCAAAAACTACCCGACCGAATGATCTGAAATTTTTAATATATAATTGCTGCAAAATTTTGTCGAGCCATTTCCAATTTTATGAAAATCGGATGTATAGTTTAACTAGCAGACTTCGCCCGCTACGCTGGTCGGTTTCTACGAACGAAACTTTAATCAAACTAAATATATCGGTGTATTAGATCTTGTGTTTTATAGCAATATATACATGTATCTCTAATGATATACCGCATTGCTGAAAACAATATGAACGGCTTTATGGTTTTATATCTTCTAATGTCTCAGACAAAATTTGGACTGTTAAGAAGCAAATCCTTTAGTTGATTATTTACAATTGAATATGGAAAAGAACGGAAGAACAATATGTAGCATATTAAAATCATCCCTGGAAATTTAAAAATGCAAATCTCATCAAAATCCTTTCAGTAGAACCTTCTAATAAAACTAATTCTTTATAATCGGGTTCACCAGATTATAGAGCATTCACCTATAATTCAATGGCAAAGCAATGTAGAACAACATGTGTTATATTCTAAAACCTTTCCTGAAAAGTTATCTAACAACCAGTGCAAGTTTCATCGAACTCAACTCAGTAGAACCTTTTAAAAAGGCTAACCTTTCCAAATAGGGTTCACTGATTACAGAACTCGTGCACATAATTCTATAACTAAGCAACGTAGAATGATATGTGTTATATACTAAACCCTTTCTTGAAAATTTATCTTACTTACAATGCAAGTCTTCTCAAAATCCATTCAAAAGAACGCAAGTTATAAGTGGTCGGACCGAAATTGCTTTTTGTATTTTATATGTGGAGTAGATAGTTAAATATATCTTTCATAATCGCGTTCACGTGATTGTAGAACTTTCAGGAATACAGCGTAGGCTATACGCCGTAGACCTTCTGGAATTTTTTAGAAACTCTACACACCCTTCATAGCTATAACATATATACTCTCTAGTATATACCCTCTGCCTGTAGATTTTATCCTACTTTTTTTACAACTACACCACTGAGGACTTTCCTCATAGCTCCATAACTAAAAATGTAGGATGATATGTTAAATATTGAAACAATCCCTGAAATATTACCTAATTGTGCAACTCCGATTAAAATACGCTCAGTGGAACTTTAAATAAAAGGTAATCTTTCGCAATCGGGTTCACCTAGTTTTGGAACTTTCTCTTGCAATCTGATTTGTTGCTAAGTTTGCGCTTCAGAAAAAACAATAACCCTGAAGAAAACTTCGCTACAGAAAAGCACCATACATGCAAGAAGTACTAATCATCCACAAAAAATTATGTAACTAACATTGGTAATTCCCATCAAAATACATCCAGCAAAACTCAAATTATAAACGGGTGGATGGAAACACAAATTTGCATTTTATATAATTACAGTAGATGCATATTTAATAATTGCGTTCACCTTTCTCTGTAACTTTTCCAATAGCTCTATAACTAAGCAACATATAATAAAATGTTATATACTAAGGCCATTCCTGAAAAGTTGTGTAATAGTGCCACTTGGATCAAAATCTGTTCAATAGAATTTTTTTAAAAGGCTAACCTTTAATAATAAGGTTCACTTATTTTTTTAACTTTTTTCTTTATCTCTATAACTAAGCAAAGTAGAACACTGTGTATACACAAAACCCGTTCCAAAAACAATATAATAGTGGCGTATCCTATCAAAATATTATAAAAAATCGGAATAAAATTCAATTTTCCGTTTTAAATATGTAGTAGATGATGATAATACGATTTTCTGTAATAGAATTCGTCGTGAAGTTTTCGTTTCATACGTAAACGATGCTTTCAACATTGTAGCTAATACACCGATTGGCGAGGCCTCCGATTACGGAAGATTAACCAGGAATACCATGAACAACTACCCAAAGAAAGGTGAATATATGGCTTTTGTGATAAGTTTGTTAGCCGGGCGCAAGTAATAAATCAACAAAAATTGTTTCCATACCTTATTCTTATTTTATTATTTTCATTCAAAATATAAACGTTTCACTCATTTCATTTAAAATACATGACTTACGCTAAATTCATTGAAAAACTGAAAAGTAAAACAATAATAGGAAATAATGCCACAACTTAATTGTTTTTAATTTACATACGCGAAATGTAACTACTGCTGTTGGCAATTTTAAAAATGCTAATGGCGCGATACACACGGCTGACATAAAAATAACCATTTTTTTCTTCTTATCCAGGAGCAAACGATAAATCGCGATGTATTATTTCAATTCCAATTTCTTCCATTGAAAAAAAATGATACTTACATATAATCTGGACCATGAGATAGATCGCCAAAAGTGGTTGACAATTATCAATCTTGTTTATCGTTTGCCAATTATGTTCAAAACAGTAATTTAACGTTCTTAAGCACATAACCTTGTTAAAAAGGGCAAATTGTTTAAAGTAGATCAATAAATAAAATATATAACATAAAACTACATACTATAAACTATAATTTTAAAAAAAACTGCAATAATAAAATAAATTTAAAACTATAATAAATAAACTATCAAATGGATGAAAAATAAGGGTTGCTGTAATTAGTGAAATTGCCTTGCATCTGACATGGCCCGGATGTAAGTACCAAAATTTTTTTTAAGTCGCACATACATTGCTTTCATTTTTTAATATTTCGTTTTATAATGTTAATTTCTCAGTGGATCGCTTCTTTCTATTTAAAAAAAATCGATATTTTTCTTCTTTCCTTCAAGGCTTTTTTTTTTTTTTTTTGAAGTTCATATAGCCGTTTTAATTCTTTAATCAAAAGAATTAACAAAAAGATTTAATTTGAATTTCTTCCGTTGCTACAGTAACGGATGTACAATATGAATGAATATGGATGAATTATCACTTGTGATGTTCGATATTTTTAAGTTTTGGCGCCAAAAACATCGCCAAATTAGAAAAATATTAAATATCTCACGTACTTAAAAGAATTTGGTTAGTACCATTCAATTCAGCATACAAAAATACACTAAAATATGTCATCAGTTGAAAAATAACTATAAAATCAGATTTTTAAGGAATTTTTTAAAAGTTCGTTTTATTTTTTACCCCCCTTAGGGGTGGAATTTTAGAAAATCCTTCCTTAGAGGCACTCTATGTCATAAGAAGTATTTTTACCCCAAATTTCCTGATTTTAGGTTCTGTAGTTCGGGCTGCATGTTGATTAATACAAAATTCAGACTTTCTTTTATATATATATACATAAAAAATTATATAATATTATATAATCTTTTATATATATATACATAAAGGTAGATAGATAATAGATTATGTGTTATGAACTATCTCAAAGTTTAAAACAGATCGCATTGTTAGATTTCCTAATTTTAACAATATCGCGTTGTTAGTTCCACATTCCACCACCAGGGAGCGCACTCTATTCTTAACGAAAGCGTATCTGAATGAAACTCCTTCATGCAACCTTTCCGTAGATATATGAATCGGGAGGGTGGCGGTCTTAACCAATAATTTAAGATAATTGCTGAAATTACTACGAAAAATATTTTAAAGGGGCCCTACGCGGGCCCCTAATAGAGTTAGAGGAAATCGGAAGACGGCTAAATAATCGCGGGGAAAGGTTTGCTTGGGTGCTTCGGAGCTACTTTTGGCGCGAGATCTAAGCTCTACGACCAATAGGAGCCCAGATATTTAAGGAAATATGAAGTAACAAAGTCCAAAATAATAGAATTTTCCGTAATAATTCTATAACTAATCTAGGTAGAATGATGTGTTATAGCTTAAAACCTTCCCTGGAACGATACCTATCTAACGGTATAAGTTCCGTAAAAATCCATGCGATAGAACTCGAAATCTCGGCGTTCGGAACGAAATTTCCGTTTGGATTTTATATATATAATACATTACAGGGACACCCAAAAGTTTTTCTTTACATTACGGTCAATGGGAAAAATTATTGCAAGTGAATTTTAATGATGTTACAGACTTTCGAATGGTCTGAAATTTTTAATATATAATTGCTGCAAACTTTTGTTGAGCCATTTCCAATTTTATGAAAATCGGATGTATAGTTTAATTACAGGGACACCCAAAAGTTTTCCGTTACATTACGGCCAATGGGAAAAAATTATAGCAAATGCATTTTAATGATTTTACAGCCTTCGAATGGTCTGAAATTTTTAATATATAATTGCTGCAAAATTTTGTTGAGCCATTTCCAATTTTATGAAAATCGAATGTATAGTTTAATTACAGGGACACCCAAAATTTTTCCGTTACATTACGGCCAATGGGAAAAAATTATAGCAAATGCATTTTAATGATTTTACAGCCTTCCGAATGGTCTGAAATTTTTAATATATAATTGCTGCAAAATTTTGTTGAGCCATTTCCAATTTTATGAAAATCGGATGTATAGTTTAATTACAGGGACACCCAAAAGTTTTCCGTTACATTATGGCCAATGGGAAAAAATTATTGCAAATGCATTTTAATGATTTTACAGCCTTCCGAATGGTCTGAAATTTTAAATATATAATTGCTGCAAAATTTTGTCGAGCCATTTCAAATTTTATGAAAATCGAATGTATAGTTTAATTACACGGACAGTCCAAAGTTTTCCGTTACATTACGGGGAATGGGGAAAAAATTATTGTAAGTGTATTTTAATGATGTTACAGACTATGCACTTATTAGGTGCGTTCGTAATTATATAAATACGTAGCACCTATAGTCGTCGTTCAGTCCGTCTGTCTGTCCGTCTGTCCGTCCGTCTGTCTGTCCGTCCGTCCGCATATAACAGAGCAAAAACTACCCGACCGAATGATCTGAAATTTTTAATATATAATTGCTGCAAAATTTTGTCGAGCCATTTCCAATCTTATGAAAATCGGATGTATAGTTTAATTACAGGGACAGTCAAAAGTTTTTCTTTACATTACGGCCAAAGGGAAAAATTATTGCAAGTGAATTTTAATGATGTTACAGACTTCCGAATGGTCTGAAATTTTTAATATATAATTGCTGCAAAATTTTGTCGAGCCATTTCCAATTTTATGAAAATCGGATGTATAGTTTAATTACAGGGACACCCAAAAGTTTTCCGTTATATTATGGCCAATGAGAAAAAATTATTGCAAATGCATTTTAATGATTTTACAGCCTTCCGAATGGTCTGAAATTTTAAATATATAATTGCTGCAAAATTTGGTCGAGCCATTTCAAATTTTATGAAAATCGAATGTATAGTTTAATTACAGGGACAGTCAAAAGTTTTCCGTTGCATTACGGGGAATAGGGAAAAATTATTGTAAGTGCATTTTAATGATGTTACAGACTATGCACTTATGAAGCGCAAAAAAATATACATTCAGTACAATACGGGGTACAAAAAATAATTATAAAACTAGTTATAGTACGAACGCACCTCATTTGCCACGTTTGACGAGCAATTTCCAACTTGTTTATTTTATCTAGAGCGTCCCCATACTTTTCATTTTCAGGGGGGACGTTCGAGACACGGGAGTACGCAGACTTTTCAATGTCATTAATTTTATTTAAAGGATTAGCACACCAATAAGTTTAGATGCTTAAGAAATAAGGCATTGATTTTTAATATTTCCAACAAAGATGAAAAGTGTTGGATCGCTTGTCTGTCTCCAACTGTTCGTATTTTAACTTCCGGAAGTTTGTTTAAATCGCGAAAAAATTGTATGCATATTTTTGAAGTTCACTGTAGTACTATCAATATTGTAAATGATCTGTAGTGTATACTATCAAAATTTCGTTTACGGGAGAACAAAAAAAAAAAAGAAAGAGTTTTTTTATATTACCGTTTTTGAGTGGAACTTGTTCGAAATACACATTAAAGAAGTTATAATATACTTTAAATATAACGAAAATGACATATGGTATTGGAATTCGTTATAAAATGCTCCCTATCGAAAATAGCATTATAGTTCGTTTATCACAACATTAAAAATATTTGGAAACCCAAGATCTATTAATGGTAATTGTTTGAAAAACTTTTTAATGACTTTACATTTTTTTCAAACTGAAAATAATTCATGTGTACGTCAGTAAGAACAACTGCTGAATGTTTGCTGTGGAAAACAACACGTGAAACATTTATTCAAGACCACGCAAAAGAATATACACACGTTATCATCTATGGTTTCAGTAGGTCTTTTAATTAATAACAGTATTTTAATTTTAATGAAAAATCTGTTTAATACTCTAATAATCCAGGGTAAAAGTACCAAAAAAATACCTTATCTTGCAAAAGGTCTGGTAGAAGATTTTTTTTTTTCTGGATTGTAACTGAGGCCAGCATGAACAAAACTGAATTTTCCAACAAAATTCTTTAAGGGACAATTTTCTGTGGCCAAACTACAACAACATTTTGGGATTTTTTTATTTTTTAAAAATATTTCGAGACTCGTTGTCGAACATATTATTTGTCAATTACAATTTTAAAGAGGACTAAATTCTACATAACTTTCATATTTACAACTTTTTTATAAATTCAATAGCAAGCGCCGTACGCCATTTAAAAAATAAGACATTTATTTTTCAATTTCCTTGAAAACCGTGAAAAACGTAGTTTTGCCCCGATTATTCAAACGTGGACAGACGAACAGACAAACCGAATGCATAAACACTTTTCAACTTTGTTGGAAAGTTGCGTCAAATAAAAAAGTGTAAAGAAACCATGAATGTATAACCAAGTTTTTCAGCGAGGAAAAATATTTTTTCCTGAATCGTTTTAAGAAAATAGCAGAACATAGAATGACACAGCACAATATGCGGTATTTTCAGTCCAAGAACACGGTTTCTTCAAGCTAACATTCTAAATTTAGATACAGAGTTATTTCAGAGAAAATCATCTTAAAAACAAAGCAAGAAAATTCGTTTCTGTGTCAGGGACAAGAAAAATATTGAAACAATTAACCTACAGGCGCCCAATATTGTTGGACACCTCATGCTTATATTATATAAAGATAAAAATTAAAATATAATAACTTGGTTAAAGTCATCCTTGATTTAAAAAAAAAAAAGATGTGTTTGTACTGCGAAATTTGCTTATGCTGAAGATACACTGTTATGTTAAAAACAAACAACTCATAAATTAAACCTACAGGCAGATGTGTTTGTGCTGCGAAATTTGCTTATGCTGGAGATACACTGTTATGTTAAAAACAAACAACTCATAAATTGATAATCTTATTCCTAAAATTTTTTCCCTTAAACAGTGCAGTCGGTCAAAAAATAAATAAATAAACGGTCAAGTGCGAGTATTACTCGCGCACAGAGTGTTCCGTACAATAATACATGAATTAGTAAGTGTATTATTTAAAAAAACAAGTGGGTAAGTGTGATCACAGATAGCACAGAGGGTTTCGTTTAATATTCCTTTCAAAACACTTTATCCTTTTGAAAAATCTGTTAGTTCCACATTTCGCAACAAGGGGCGCACTCTATTCTAAACAAACCTTTATCCGAACGAAACTCCGTTTTACATACTATCCATAGATATATTAGTCGAGGGGATTGGACCCATAGCACCCGAGATAAGTAGGCGCCCCTGGCGGTAAAAAGTGGAACTAAAATATGTAAGGCTATGGTGCATAATATGAAAGAATGGTCAAAGGGGTGTCGGCAAAAGTTGGAAAAGTGCTCCCCAGGTGAAAAGGGTGGAGGTTATAAAAATTGCTTAAAATATACAAGTTAGAGCACGGAGGAGTAAATAATATAAGACTTTTTGCAAATTTTATGATTTGTGGTGTGGTCTGAGGTATTAAGCTATACGTATGCAAAAATTCATGTGTCCAACTTAATTAGGGGCTCTCTTAGAAAGAATTGCTTAAAAGACATATGTGGTAGCTCAAAGAGCTAAACGTAAGACTTTTTCAAGATTTTAAGATTTGTCGCCTGGCCTCAGGTGTTCTGCTATAAGTATGCAAAATTTCACGCCTCCAACCTAAATAGGGTGTCACTTAGAAAGAATTGTTTAAAATACACATGTAGGAGCCCAAAAGGTTAAATGTACGACTTTTTCAAAATTTTATGATTTGCCGTTTGATGTGAGGTGCTCAGCTGTAAGTATGCAAAATTTGACGCCTCCAACCTAATTAGGGGCTCACTTAGAAAGAATTGTTTAAAATACACATGTGGGAGACCAAAGGGTTAAATGAACGACTTTTTCAAAATTTTATGGTTTGTCATTTGATGTGAGGTGTTCAGCTATAAGTATGCAAAATTTCACGCGTCCAACCCAATTAGGGTTCACTTAGAAAGAATTGTTTAAAATACACATGTGGGAGCCCAAAGAGTATAAGTATGCAAAATTTCACTCCTCCAACCTAATTAGGGGCTCACTTTGAAATAATTGCTTAAAATACACATGTGGGAGCCCAAAGGGTTAAATGTATGACTTTTTCAAATTTTTATGATTTTTCGCATGATGGTGTTCAGCTATAAGTATGCAAAATTTCACGCCTCCAACCTAAATAGGGTGTCACTTAGAAAGAATTGTTTAAAATACACATGTAGGAGCCCAAAAGGTTAAATGTACGACTTTTTCAAAATTTTATGATTTGCCGTTTGATGTGAGGTGCTCAGCTATAAGTATGCAAAATTTGACGCCTCCAACCTAATTAGGGGCTCACTTGGAAAGAATTGTTTAAAATACACATGTGGGAGACCAAAGGGTTAAAAGTACGACTTTTTCAAAATTTTATGGTTTGTCATTTGATGTGAGGTGTTCAGCTATAAGTATGCAAAATTTCACGCGTCCAACACAATTAGGGTTCACTTAGAAAGAATTGTTTAAAATACACATGTGGGAGCCCAAAGGGCTAAATGTACGACTTTTTCAAAATTTTATAGTTTGTCGTTTGATGTGAGATATTCAGCTATAAGCATGCAAAAATTCACGCCTCCAACCTAATTAGAGGCTCACATAGAAAGAATTATTTGAAATACACATGTGGGAGCTCAAAGGGTTAAATGTACGACTTTTTCAAAATTTTATGATTTGTCGTTTGATCTGAGGTGTTCAGCTATAAGTATGCAAAATTTCATACCTCCAACCTCAATAGGGTGCCACTTTGAAAGAATTGTTTAAAATAGACATGTGGGAGCCCAAAGAGTTAAATGTACGACTTTTTCCAAATTTTATGGTTTGTCATTTGATGTGAGGTGCTCAGCTATAAGTATGCATAATTTCACGCCTCCAACCTAATTAGGGTTCACTTAGAAAGAATTGTTTAAAATACACATGTGTGAGCCCAAAGGGTTAAATGTACTTTTTCAAAATTTTATGATTTGTCGTTTGATGTGATGTATTCAGCTATAAGTATGCAAAATTTCACTCCTCCAACCTAATTAGAGGCTCACATAGAAAGAATTGTTTAAAATACACATGTGGGAGCTCAAAGGGTTAAATGTACGACTTTTTCAAAATTTTATGATTTGTCGTTTGATCTGATGTGTCCATCTATATGTACGCAAAATTTCACGCCTGCAACCTAATTAGGGGCTCACATAGAAAGAATTGTTTAAAATACACATGTGGGAGCCCAAATGGTTAAATGTACGACTTTTTCAAAATTTTATGATTTCTCGTTTGATGTGAGGTATTCAGCTATAAGTATGCAAAATTTCACTCCTCCAACCTAATTATGGTTCACTTAGAAAGAATTGTTTAAAATACACATGTGGGAGCCCAAAGGGTTAAATGTACGACTTTTTCATAAATTTATGATTTTTCATTTGATCTGAGGTGTCCATCTATGATTTGTCGCATGATCTGTCGTGTTCATCTATAAGTATGCAAAATATCAAGTCTCCAACATGTATAGTTTCAGAGAACGGGCTCTGTGACAGACAGACAGACGGACATACAGAGGAGAGAGGAATAGGGTTTCGTCAGATGAACAAAACCCTAAAAACCGTTCCTAAAAGAATTCTAAGACTTTGTCAAAACTATACAACACTAGGATGGGTATTGCTGTATATACTAGAAAAGCATAAACGAATATACCATGAAAGTTTAAAGAGATATGAGACTTAAATAATATCAAATATAGCTATTATGTATAACTCTTTTTTTAATCTTATCCAATTGTTTAAAATGAACTTAATTCTGTGCTGACAATAAAAGTAGTGTATATTTAAACTTCATTTTGGCATTTCATAAACCTAAATTCAGCGTTGTAATAATCTTTTTCTTTTTACAGTGTACCTAAAGCAAAACCCTTGTTCAAAATTTAACCCTTAAATGCCTGGTGTTGCTTTTCGGCAACATACCCAATTTAGACTCTAAAATACTATCAGAATAATATTGAAGCTATAATGCCTAATGTTGCCAATAAAATACATTCTGAAAATATTATTAAATCGATTTTCAACATGCAGATGACAACACTTGTGCTGTTTAAGAATAAAGATAGATTTATTTTTTCAATTGTAGCTATTTGTTCTTTTTGTTTTGTTTGGAAGCTTGCGAAATACTCTATTTTGTTCTGCAGTGAGCAAGTAAAATTTATTTCTTATTATAGTTCCTAACATTCTTGTGTGTTTAATATTACAGAATTTTATCAAGGAAAATTATTTTTTCAATTAAACACCAGTATTGCCGATTAGTAACAAACTGTTTTTTAGCCGTAAACTATACTTAAAACAAAATATGATTTTTTAAAGTATTTTTCCCATGATTTATTTAAAAAAGAAAGCCGAAAAACATTATTACAATGATTTTTGAAATATCCGGCATTTAAGGGTTAAACTTAGCATTGTGCTAAGCGCGCTTCGAAAGGACATCGCAAAGTTGCAACGCCGCTTTGGTCCGTGCCGTGCTTTTCCATATAGGTTTTTAGTTAACCTTTAAAGACAGAGTAGGTGTATTGAGAGAACCACTCAATGCAAACTGGTCTCGAATCCCATAGTATTTATGTGATTAATTCTCATTAAATTAGTCTGATTTTAACAATTTGGCGTTTATTGCTTTTATACTGCTACTAGACATTGCATTACTCAAATACTATATCATTAAAAGTTGTTATCTAGGCTTTAAAAGCCGATGGAGCGTATACCGTCCCTGTCATTATATATGTCCAAACCGACTGTGTCTTTACGGGTTAATATCTCGGCTAATTACCGGCGATTTTTTATGAAATTCATGAACAATGCTTTTATATTTCTGCTACGATAGGTACCTCCAGCGCTGCTCAAAACTTTTGCTGAATGCCCGTAAATCGAAATTTGTATTTAACGGGAAAATGCGATTTTCTCAAAAACTATGTGACCTAGGGTAATCGCTATAATTTTCCTGCAAAGTTTAAATTAACGTCTACTACCTCTAATTTTTTTCAGACTTTTAGTTTCAGTAATTCGGAATTAGATGGGGGGAACATATTTTTGCACTATATTTTTGACCATAACTTTGAAAATATAATACCTAAAATTAAAAGAAATGTATTTTTGAGTTCAGCGTTACGAAAGCTTTCACACAATATCCCACACGATATATAAAGAAAATATTTTTTTTCAAGTTATTATGGATCACCTTTTGATCAATATTCAACACACTGAAAAATGGCAATTCGATGGCAAATACCGTGATAAAAGGATTCTCGTTTTTTTCATTCGTATAAAGAGTCTGCAAGAAAAAAGACAAAGATGTAAAGAATATTACCAATGTTTATCTAAAAGAAAAGGCAGACAGTATACCTCGAAGAAAACTTAAAAAGTAACCGCGTATTGCAACCTTTGTAAGGAACAGACAGTAGAAATCGGTCATAAACGAAAATGAGCAACAATTGAACTATTGAAGAATACGAACAATAATTGCTGAAAGTGCGCTTTCAGTTGTGGTATGCGTTTAAATTTTTAATTTTTTTTTTTTTTTAAATACTAGGGAGCTCTGCCCCCTATGAGTTACGCTCGCCAACCCCTGGTCAGACACCGCTAACTCTAAAAGCACGTTAACTTGATCGCCTTTAAAAAAATTTCGGAAGCTGAATAATAATAATAATAATAATAATAAAACAGTGGTGATCTCTCTGTTAACGGGCTGTTTTTTGTCTTTGATTAAATCAGATCAATGAAAATTTTGAAAATAGGCTGATATAAAATTAATTAAGTAAACAGAATCTTTGTTTCCCAGTATTTTTTAACAACGCCATAAGAAAGATATTTTAAATGGGACATTTTAAATGAATCGTTTTAAATCTGACGTAATTTTCACCAATGTTTTCGTTTTCAATAGAGTCAAAACACTGTTTTAAACACTAGTGTCGTGAAGGAAATTTTCACCTTGTTATTAATAAACTTTATAATATACTTATAACTACTTAAAAGGTGACAAAAACATATAAAAATATTATTTAATGCAACCCGAGATCTTTCGAACACACACGCGTTCATTTTCAAAGGGAAAAAAGATGATTGACTGAATAGAAATACATTTTAAAAACCAAAATAGTACGCATGCGCAAGCGGAGTTCAGTCCATTTCTCTGCAGAGTCCATTTCTCTAAATTATGAATTATGAATTTCTCTAAATTATGATATGAGATTAATGAAATACGAAAAAAATACGACGGAGATAATGTTTGGCGGTTTATCACCTGCGCACGGCTAGCATAAAAATACCGAGTTCATGATTTCTATATCAGAATCTTCCTATTTCGCGAAGGATTGAGCAAGTAAATTAAATTATGAATAAAAGTAGCATAATACAATGCCTATCATGCATGTGAGGGAGACCAAACTGGTCGCTAAGCGCGGCGATATACTTCGAAAAAGCTAAAATTATCATTTCAACGTCTAACCACTACTCGTCAATAATCCGTGAATCCATTGAAATTTTACTTAGAAGTGATAATGTTAGTAACGATGTCCTTTCCTATAATATTCCCGCAATTTGGTACAATATCCTAAATATTTCCAGACCTCCTGATAATATGAGCTGATCTTTTCACCCCTCTGCAGAGAAATGGACTGAACTCCGCTTGCGCATGCGTACTATTTTTGTTTTTGTTTTTAAAATGTATTTCTATTCAGTCAATCATCCTTTTTCCCTTTGAAAATGAACGCTTGTGTGTTCGAAAGATCTCGGGTGGCATTAAATAATATTTTTATATGTTTTTGTCACCTTTTAAGTAGTTATAAGTATATTATAAAGTTTTCGTTTTCTTTTTAATATTCACGTGATAATACTTTTATTGTTAGAAAGGAAATATTATTTGCGCTGTCTTAGAATTCACAACAATAGTTTAAAAGATTATCTCAAAATATGAAATAAATGTCTCGCGCAAATATATTTTTTAATTTAAACTGTTTGGCAATATTATTGTTTGGCCATTTTAAATATGACTTAATTTTCTCCATTTACTACTTTTTACCCATATTAATGAATTTATTATTTTGCAATTCCCCTTCTCTTTCAAAATTCCCTTGTATATATAGTTTTTATGACTTAATTTTATATATTTTTCTGCTTTTAAAACGTAATCACTAGATTCTAATTTGAGAGTTTTTCTCTGTTTATAGTAGTCCCGTGTAAATAAATTTTTAATTTTAAGGAAATATTACTCTTTGAGCTGTTTTAAAAATTGTCAACAATTTAAAATAATACCCTTTTCTAAAAGATGTAAAAAATATTTCTCGAAATGCTGAAATTTTGAAAATAAAATGGAAATAAATCCTCATAAAAATGAATTAAAAAAAAAAAATAAATGCAGTCTGTCACTGCGAAAATCTAATGTATAAGATGATCTAAAAATGGTTAAATTCCTATGTGTATAGTTTTTTGCTCCTTTAAAACTTTTTTAATGGAACGATTTTGACCAACTTTAACATTAAATATCTCTTAAAATAATTCTTCGATTTGGAAACTGTGTGCATCAGCGTGTTTATCAAACATTTTTCTATTATAAAACCGATTTTGATACTTTTGTATGCAGCAGTTTTCTTAATATTAAAGAAAAAAGGTCCCGCCCGACACAAAAAATTCATAAACAGCGGCAGTGACAACGTTAGTTACTTCTTTTTAGAATAGAGAAACTAGAGAGATTTCTGGGTGTTCTCAAATTGCATAGATCATATAGAGGGTCGTACAAAAGCTCCCAACAACATCCGTTTATTGGCGGAAATTGCTGAGTGGAAATTTTCAACTGTGCTATGCGTTTAACCGAACTAACTTTTAGCATACTATGTTGTAGTACGCATACATATCTGTACATCATATTCATATACAGGGCTGCACGAAAAATATCGTATATTTTAACGACTGTTTATGGTAATAGCAGAAATCGTACCAGGTTTGTGTTTATATTTAGTGTGATTATTTATTTCATTCCATGCCCAGACAACGTTCGGCGAGTCAGCTAGTGAATGTATAAATTTGCAATTAGTTCTAAAAATATTAAAATACTGCACTGTCATCGTAAACACACCTTTGCGCCCCCCCCCCCCCCCCCAAGGAATTTGATATTTTAGAAAATTTATCTGTCATCGCAGGTCAGACTCAAAAGAATTTAAAAAATTACTCAAAACCTAAAATAGCTTGTCAAATTTTATTACAATAAAAACACGTATAAGTAAACACTTTAGGTACATAAACTAATAATTATAAAAAAAAATTTCTAATTTGCCAATTTATCTATTTTTTCCAAGTCTAATTTGCAAATTTCGCAATTTTTTTCTGCGGTCAATTGACGAATTGATTTTGCGTCGCTCTGAAAAAAAAATAATAAGCAAATAAATAAATAAAATAGCATGGTCTTCCCTTGAAAATTAAACAAGAGAGAAAAATCATGCGTCAATCATAGATTATGAAACACTTTCCAACACATCAAGAATACTTTAGCAAAACTTAGCCTTTCAATAAGGTAAATAATGTATCTAATTAAACATTTTAGAAAACATAAGGACTTTTTCCTAGAAATCCGCACAAACTTTGCAATTATGTAAAATAGCAAAGGAAATCGAATCAGGTGAAACTTGCGCGTGAAGTGTTGTGCTATGGTATATAAGAGCATGGCCATTAGCCAAGAGATCATTAAGTAATCTGTGTTTTCCAAGAATAGAGCCACAAGAGGAGTGTCTATGTATTATTGTGTACAAGTTTTACGAAAGCAATATTCATCAAGGAGCAAGTCCATCGTGAACTATTTATTTTCCGAAAATACCACCAAACGAACTACATACGATGTTCTAGAATGTTACTAGGAGGGAATCTCGGCCAAAAAAGAACTGGGATCGGGTAGGAAGGCAAAAAAAAAAAAAAAAAAAAAAAAAAAAAATCTCCAAGCCAGAGTTAGAGCAGTTGAAAGGACTGTTTGACGAAAACGACTGAGTATTAATCCATCCCATGCCTTCGAAATACAGTGTTTCACCTAACCACCAACAAAAGACAATCACTAAGAACCTGAACATCAAATATTACCGATAGGGGGAAACGTACTTAAATTCTTTTGTACAGCCCTGTATATGACATACAGATTTTAATACACGCCGCATATTAATGCGAAATTTAATTCAAGCGAAGCTTAAGCTACTTAAATTACGCTTCCATGAGTTAATATCCATAGGCGATTATATATCGAGTTCTTTGCATAGTCCTGTATATGATTTTATTTATATGCAGCAAACTTACCTTAGTATATAATTGAGCTTGAAAGACAACCTGAAGCTGCGTAACTCAAATTAAAAATAACATCTTTAAGCAATTCCTGCTCTTTCTCAATAATGCTTACGAATTTTTCTGTGTGTCTTACAAATTTAAAAATTGCTCTGTATATGTTCTATTGAATTTATGCACACTATGTAGTATTCAAAAATTTAGTTAAACTAAAAAACCATACCATAAGTGAAAACGGACTTGCAGCAATCATTCCTAATAGCCAAACTTCGCATACAGACTTGTTCCCGAAATCTTTTATGTGTCCCTGTAAATGAATGATAAATGCAATCCCCATCCTATTTTACTGCGAGCATTTTGTTGTTAGCTTCAGTAATGTATATCAGTTTCATCATGTTTGAAATAGTGCAACATAATTGAAATACGCTGCGAACAGTTTTTACCCGTAGACCATCATATAATCGAACTCTTTTGCATAACCTTGTAAATGAGTGATGAATGCTTCGCACCCCATATTCTACAGAAAGTATGTATTAGCACTAGAGATGAGACGGACTCAACCTGACACGGGTTTGATTTTTATACCAGCCTTCGGGCTCGGCCCATTCTTTCTCAAATTGGCAATTTTATTTATTCTCGTACTCGTATAGAAACAAAAAATAACTTTTTTACCCCTTAAAAATTAATTATCCCATTGCAAATCTTTTTAATGCTATTTTGATCAGGAGGAAAGAGAAATAGAATTTTTTTTTCTTTAGTATTTGTCGAACATTATTTTGAAAGAAAACTTGTGATATTTGATGATTTATGTCTGTAGTTTAAAGAGAGTAATGACCTATTGATGTTGGCGGCAATCAGAATATGGCGCCATTAGGATAATGTTTAATTGGAATGTTTATTTATTATTACTTTTTTAAAAGATCTAACACGAAATAAATATTTTCTTTTACGCCAATCAGCATTAGCCTAAGATTTGAAAATTTTTAGTCACCTATTGTCTGCGATTGTAATCGCTCTTTATATGAAAATAATGTTGGTGATATTATTCATGCTTTTTCTTGAAGTCTGCTCATTCTGTGGCTCTGTTCTTCATATTCATACAATCACTTTCATACGTAAGTAGATAAAATTGGCATGCGTTGTTATTCCCGATTGAAAGCAATCAAGCAGCGTTTCCTCTTTTTCTATAAAAGCATCGGATCTTTTCGGTAAGTTAGTTAGAGCATGACCAGACGGGCAGACAAACCCAATTACTTTTCAACTGTGTTGGAAAGTGTTAAAAATATTTCTTGAAGAATCCCATGCTTATGAAAATGTTAAGAATGGCATGCTATTTCAAACCCTTCCCCTCAAACAAAATCTTGCCTCCTTTCCCCACTCTAAGAAACTTATTAAATGGCTCCCTGTTTTGTCCGCAAAGCCTGCAAAGTCAAAAAAAAATCTCCGTTTTAGACAGGTACCCTTCTTAGCAAGTATAATTATATAGTGATTTCTTCATAGAAACTTAATTTTTTTTCCGTTTGCAAAACAATTCTTTTTTTGACAGGTTTCGTATTCGCAAGTTTTACAATAAATGTAATATACCTATACTCTACAGAGGTATACTATAGAAAGGATGTTTTAAATGCCTTTAAGAATACTTGTAAAAAGGGAAACTGTCTATAATAGGATACTATCTTAAACGGAAAAAATGTTAGTCACATCTTGAAATTATACCTGCCAAGATAAAAAAAAACCTGCTTAAAACGGAATTTTTCATACGTTTTCGTTTTGATGGGAGAGAGTACAGGCTCCCCCCCCCCCCGCCGAACCACACCCCACCCTTGGCTATGCCACTGTCCTCAAAGACAGCTTTGCCCCCCCCCCCCCCCAAGAAAATTCTGAAATGGCGCCCCTGCACCTTTGTAATTATTATTTTTTATAATTCTAGCCCGGGGACGGCGAATCTATGGCACGCGAAAGAATAATTTTGGCGCGGCATTGCTTCTGGCTTTAAATCAAAATAAAGTGAGATTACACAAAACCGTGACTGTTTTCTAAATTCGATTAAATGGAAATTGACAAATTTTAATTACGGCATGTTATATTCCAATCTAATTAATTATTGTCTCACAAAAGTTTTCAAACAAAGGCAGGGGCGCGCCAACCCAGTGTGCAAAGTGTGCACCGCACACAGGTGCCAGAATAGTAAAGGCGCCAAATATTTTAGTCGAGCTGAAAAATTTGAAAAACTTTTATCCAATTTAAATTTATTAAAGCAGTATTTAAATCGAAAGTGCGTCATTTTTGACACATTGGTGAGTTCATTTTTACTTATAAGATATATGAAATTTGCAGATGCTCGTCAGCGGCTTAGCTTTAGGGGTGGGGGGAGAGGAGAGTCTCAAACCGAAAGGCGCCACGGTCGAAAGGTAACGGTCGAAAGGCGCCTTGTTGTCGAAAAGTCACGGTCATAAGGCGCCACGGAAGGTTTAAGGTCGCCGTCAAGTGCCTAAACTAAATTTTAAAAAAACTAGAAACACAAAAAATTTGGAAGGGCGACAGCGAATGTCCCTTTTGACATCCCTGCTCTAGATCAGGCCTGTCCAGCTTTTCAGAAAGCTGGGGCGCACTACGGCTCTTGGCAAACATGGAAGGCTCCATTATTCCAATTAGTTGAAAATATGTAACATTTCTATCTTACTGTAGTATTGGTAGTGATACACATACTGACGATATAAAAACGGGTAGATATTATATTGCAGAATAGTAAAGCAACATAAGCTTCCAGGTTATGCACGGTACCCATGTAAAAGTAAATTGCCGAATAAAGGACAAATCAATCATAGCAATCGGCTACATTATAACGAAAACAATAATTAAATAAAACAGGATGTAGCTCAAAATGCAATGCATGTAAAAAAGAAATGAAAAACTCCATTCGATTCCAAACAAATTTAATAGTCACGCCTATCATTGTATGCAACGCATAAAAAAGGAGCCAGTGAGCATGTGAGAAAGTTTCATGTCATTTACAGTCGGGAAACATGTTTTTGAGAACAACTTCAAAATGAATTACTTTTTATTGACATTTTAATTGTATATTTTATAGATTTGCTTCGAACAAAGAATAATCCGTCAAGAGCCAGTTTCACTCGCGTACAGAGAGTTCATACAATAAAGTTATAAATTAATAACTGCAATCTTACAAAATATAGTCGTTAAACGAATAATAAGACTTTGCTTGGAATTATTTTATTAAATATTTTTCAACAATTGCTTTCAATAATTGAATTCAATTGAAATGAAATGATTCTGATTTAAATGACGCTGACTATTTATCATTGTGATCCGTCTTACCTAAAACAAAGACTTTGTACAAAGTTTAATCTTGCCATTGTGCCAATTCCGCTTCGAAAAGAGGTCGCAAAGTTGCATGGCCACTTTGGTCTGTGCCTCGTTTTTTAGATAGGTTTTTTAATTAATATCTCGGCTAATTGTCAACAATTCTTTTGGAAAATCATTATCGACAGTTCTTGGATGATTTCGCATCGATAGGTATCTCGAACTCCTCTCAACTCCCCCGCTCAGTGCCCGCCAATTAAAGTTCATGTATAACGGAAAACTGCGATTTTCTGAAAAACTGTATGACCTAGGATAATTGCTATAGTCTTCCTGCAAGATTTAAATAAATTCCAACTACTACTAATTTTTTCGTAATTTAATTTTCAGTAGGTTCGGAAATAGGAGGGGGGGGGGGGGTAAAGGTCAAAATTAGCACTAGCCACCGGCCACAGGGCCAGTAAATGAAAAAAAGTGGCTAGTGAAAAATTGTCTATCAGCGGCCACTTTTTTTACAAGGAGATAATAAAATTTTCTTGCATTTCATCAAGGATTCTATTTTTTTTGGTTCCAATATATTTATATTAACATATTTATTTGGGCTACCGAGTTTTAGATTAATACTTATAGAAATTTTACTGTTTAGCATTTTGAAATAAAAAAGTGGCTGCTAGTTTAAAGAAAGTGGCCACTTATAAAATTAGCCCTACCGGCCAGTGGCCGCTAATGAAATTTCCCAATTTTGACCTATAGGGGGGGGGGGGACATAATTTTGCCATACATTTTCAACGAATTTCTGAAAATATAATAGTATCTAAGAGTAAAACAAATATATTTTTGAGTTCTGTGTTAAGAGCTTTTTCGAACGATACCCCTCCCCCCTTTGATGATTTTTAAATGAACCTTAAATTTGTACGATTTTATTCCTTTTAATCGATACTGTCTGAAATATGTAACCGCTCACTGTGTGAAAATAGGAGAGAAGCTGTTAATTGTTCAGATTTGATATGTAAATTTTTTTCATGATTTTTGTAAAATTGTATATGGTGGTAATGAACAAATTGTAACTTTAAAATGACCTCTACTTACTGATGAAAAAATGAATTAAGAGGAGAGGAGTGAGTGCTTAGTAAAGTACAGGCCAAAAGCTTCAAAACGATAAGTCACATGAAAAATTCATTTTATCCCCCCACGGGGGATTGTCCCCTAATAATCTGGGATCAAACATAGACCTCACCAATCGAAGGCTCGTGAAGAGTTTCACCTTCAGTCAAGCTTTCAAATGAGCTTCCCAAATCTTAATTAGGAGCTCGGTTAGAAAATTGACCCCCAGGGGGTGGAATCTGAGTGAGGGGGTAGAAAGGTTCATAATATGAAAGAGTGGTTAAAGGGTTTTCCGATGATATATCACACGAGGATTTAGCCGGCGTGCTGCTTACGCACTGCAAAATCTTGCAAAAATACAATTCTGGAATCTTTTAGTTCCACATTCCATCACCAGGGGGAGAACTCTATTCTTAACAAAACTGTTTCTGAACGAAACTCTGTTAAACAACCTACCCATAATCAGTATATATTAGTCATTAGCCTTATATTAGTATATATTAGTCAAGGGGGTGGCGGACTTAAGCAAGAATTTAAGTTATTTGCTGAAATTACTATTCGAAAATAGTGGTAAGTACATTTTTGAAATTTTTATATTAAAAGTAATATTTATCCTAGGGCTCCGTCAAAAATCCGCATCTAAAACGGTAGAAAATGGTACAGTTTTAAATATTTGATACCCCTCCCCCCCAATTTTTTTTATCGCCTCCCCCTCCCCCTGAAATTTGAAGCCCCCTACTTTTTAAAATCTTTATTGTGAGTTATAAACTATCTGAAAGTTCCAAATCGATCGGTTCCTCAGTTTTTTTAATTTTAACAAATTCGCATTTCAACAAAGCATTTCTTTTCCTTTTTAAAAATCGACTTTTTTATAAAACAAAAACTTGCGGATCGATTTTTATAAAATTTAGATATTATTAAACAGCGTTTAAAGATAGGGCGAAACTTTATGCGTAACTTTAAAATATCTAAATGGTGTATTTTAAAAAATTTGACGGCGTTCCAAAGAATCATAGTATAAAAATCTCTTGTGGTTTCGAAAGACTGGCTTTTAAATTGACAGTTTGAAAGGAATGATCCAATTAATGAAATAATAATTAATATCTAAGGTTGTAATTGAGCGACCGTGAAGAAATTTACATGTCTGAAAACAGCGAAAACTTTGCATCTGGATGAATAAAAATTAAATCTATAAATTTATATTTTGAAAATTTTATATTCGTTCGAAAATGTCCACTATTGAAAGACATTGGTTGTCTGCAATGAACGCCTGGCGTCCATGGGAGAGATTTCGAACCTTTCTTTCGAAGGAAATAGAAGGATTTTTTATAAATCGATTTTTCGTGGATTTTTTGACTTCCTGAAACCGTACCCGAATAATTTTTAGAATTTCTGAAAGGGGATTTTTTTTTTGCGTCTGGCTGTGCAATTTTCTAGTTGTTACGCCCAGTAGAATTTAAAAAACAGTCCTTTTTAAAAAGGCCCAGTACATTTATCGCCCTAGCAGCTCTGTAATTCTATTAACCCCTACCCCTTTCATCGAGTTTTTGTTGTCTACTGTTTGAAAAAAGGTCTATGCTCTTATTGAATTATGAATACTTTTCATTCTTTTAATTTGGACTTTTTAATTAATTTCTCAACTAAGAATTAGAGATTTAAAATTCTCAAACTTAGGTGCACGGGGCACCAGGAGAGGCTTTTGATTATCCTCACAAAAAGTTTTGAGTTTCGTATGTGCCATAGATTCTGCTAGTCATCGCACACAGACAGAGCGAAACTTTGTTTTATTAGTATAGATATTTTTAATTTAGAACTTCGATTCATTGCACGGAAATTGGGAATTCGAAAAATGAAAAAATCTGACAGAGAAGGAAGGGTTAACAGTGTGGACAAGGGAAAATTACGCTTAGCTTCTTAACAATGTAAACGTCGAAATGAATGTGCATTTTTCATAACACTTGTTATATATAAGGGTTCTATATTTGCTAATATAAAATAAAATGTCCCGGGGCTGGAACATTTTCGAATGCTGGAACATTTTCGAATGAACCCCTTATTATGTTGTGCCTCCTAATTATAACTTGTGGTAATTGTTTAAGGCGCATCTTAATTGATGTTACATTACTTAAAAGAAATAAAAGTACTATAACGCCCTCCGGTGTATTACAAACATCATAATTTGAGAAAATATTTTTCTACTTTTATGTGTATTTACCGTATTACTAGCATCCCTTTCTTTGTGTCATAGTCCTACCATTGATTAATTCAACGCAGCTATATTTCCAAATAAAAGCTTATTTGAACTGTTTTAAGTATAAATATAAATAACCATCAGATCTTAAAAATTCCGGAAGTGATGGAGGTAAAAAAAGCTGATTTACTTAGGAGGTATGCCATTGTAGGGAGATGGAGCAAACAGCTGAAGCATCAACCTTTTAGGGATGTCCGTTATTTGCATAACTGACAACATTCTTTATTTTTAATTCAAGCAACAATATTTTTAATCAGAAATTTAATTTAATAAATGAAATAAAAAAGAACCCTGTAGAAACAAGACACATTTCATTAAATAAACTTTCTTGTTCCAAATTCGTTTATTTAATTTGGAGAAAACCCCGGAAGTTTAGCTTGGCAGTTATGCATTTATACTCCAAGTTGGTTTTTTTCTTTTTTTTTTTGGGGGGGGGGGGGGGTATGGGGCGCCAATTGAAGTTCTGCACACAGGCGCAGGATACTGTTGACGCGCCCCTGAACAAAGGCGATATCCGAAAACTATCGACAAGAAAATTCCGACGGTAAAGTTATGGCAACTTTGAATTTATTTCAGATCTATCCAAAGAAACTGGCGATTGCCATTTTAACAGTTTTTCTGCCTATCTATGATTTCGAGCCACTGTTTTCACAAATGAATAATATTAAATCTCAAACTGAAAGCACTTGTCAGATAAATCCGGTTCAATTTGAATTAAATTTAACCAGGTATTAAGATGCAACAAAAGAAATCAAATTACATCGCATTGTTATTTTTTTCTAAAATATATTTGTTTCCATAATTTTTATAGTGTAACACCTACATGTATGTTCCTCATATTTTTTAAATCTTAATAGAAAATTTCAAATATTTTTTATCCATTATTTTTCCACATACTAAATTTGTTTTTTAGTTGGTACGTCATGGTCCCGCAAAATATTTTTTTTTTATCAAATTTGGCACGCGGCAGCAAAAAGGTTCGCCAACCCTGTTCTAGCCTATCAGGAAGTGAATGAAAAATCCGATACCAAAATTTCAGCTTTACAAACAAAAGCCAAGTTGAATTAAATAAAAGAATGAAAAAAAAACACTTACAGATACATCTTATTATATTCAGTTATTCTATTTGCTATTGTTTAAAAACACGCGACATAACGATAAATCTATTTGGAGTGATGCCAGCTTTGTAAACGCCATTTGAAAAATAAGTGGAAATATTAAGGAAATGAAAAGATACTTTGCAAAAAATGCTTCAAGAACGGAAAAAAAAGAGAGGGGTTTCAGAATATATGATTTTGTTAATGAATGAAGTCAAAGACATTATTGTTGCTGGCTGAAATTTTTTGGCAAACCTTGTTCTACACTGGCGAAAAAATAGATAATGTGCATTGACGTCACGCACCCCCCCCAAAAAGACGAATTTCTCAACTTGCTGTAGGCAGAAAGTAATAATTCTCGCAGAGTTAGTAATTTATGACATGTTAATTTTTACATATAATACAATATATTATAACTACCTGAAAATTGCGAATATTTTAGCATAATTTCAAGCAATTTAGTTCGAATTTTTGATTAAAACAACAAGTTGTGTTGTCAGGCAAAAAGCCAGTTTGTTGACAAATATGCACATTATCTCATGGAGATGCACTATGCCGTGAAAACGGTTTGTAATATGATGCGCATTATCGCTCAAATTTAAATGCCCTCATTCGGCCCAAACAAAACAAGCACGTGGAAGAGGGGCTTAATTCTTTGACATCTCCCGTGCATTTTTTTCTCTAAATGAAAATGATCTGCTTATATTTAAGCATTCTAAAGTAGCATTTCATTGTATTATGAATTAAAAACTGCATTACTAGAAGTTTTCTTCCTTCTTTTTTTGTGAAAACACGTGATTGTGTTTGGGCCGAACGTAGCGGATTTTAGGGTTACGTTTTTCACGTCACCTCCAGCCACCACACTTCATCTCTATACTGTATGACATTATCTAAAGTAGGGATGCACAACCTGTGGCCCGCGGGACAAAAGTGGCCCGCGATGGGGTAACGTGTGGCCCGCGAACTTCGTCAATTTATAACTGGAAAAAATTGCATTTTTTGTCGAAAAGTCGCAGAATCGTGAATTTCGTTAATTTGCTTCGGGAAAATTTGAAAATTATGTTAGTCAAATAAGAATCGCGAATTTCATTGATCGGGTGCAGGAAAATGGCGAATTTTGTCGATGATGCTCGGAAAAATCGCAAATTTCTTTGATCGGGCTCGGAAAAATCGCAAATTTCCTTGATCGAGCACGGAAAAATCGCGAATTTGGTAGATGAAGCACGGAAAAGAACCGCAAATTTCGCTGATCGGGGACGAAAAAATCATAAATTTTTTTGATGATGCGAGGAAAAATTGCAAATTTTCATGATCGACTGCGGAAAAATAGTGAGTTTCGTCAGTCACGAGAAAATATCGCGAATTTCGTCAAATTGCAGCTGGAAAAATTGCCAATTTCATCAGTGAGTTAAGATTTGGGAATTTCGTAGATCGGGCGAGAAAATATCGCAAATTTCGTTGATCGGATGCGGAAGAATAGCAAATTTTGTCGATAAGGCTCGGAAAAATTGCGAATTTCATTGATCGGACACGGAAAAATCGCGAATTTTGTCGGTCAGGCGCAGAAAAAATCACAAATTTCTTGATCGGTTACCGAAAAATCGCGAATTTTGTAGTTGAAGCGTGGAAAAAATTCGCAAATTTTGTCGACCGGGCACGGAAAAGTCGGACTAGGAAAAATCGCGAGTTTTGGCGAACGGGATCGGAAAAATCTCGAATTTCATTGATCGGGCACGGAAAAGTCGCGAATTTTGTCGATCAAGAGCGGAAAAATCGCAAATTTCGTTGATCGGACACGAAAAAATCGTCAATTTTGTTGATGATGCGCGAAAAAATTGCGAATTTTCTTGGTCGACTGCGGAAAAATATGTTTCGTAAGTCGCGCGAAAAAAATCGCGAATTTCGTCAATTTGCCGCGGGAAAGAATTGGAAATTTCGTCAGTCAGTTAGGAATCGTGATTTTCGTCTATCGGGTGTGGAAAAATCGCAAAATTTGTCAATTAGGTGCGGAAAAATCGCGTGTTTCGTCTGTTTATCTTGAATTTCGCCAATTTGCCGCGGGAAAAATTGCGAATTTCGTCAGTCAGTTAAGAATCGCGAATTTCGTTGATCGGGCTCGGAAAAATCGCAAGCTTCGTCGAACGGACACCAAAAAATCGCGAGTTTTGTCAATCGGGGACGGGAAAATCGCAAATTTCGTATGTTTCGCACGATAAAATAGCTAATTTGTCGATCTGGCCAGGAAAAATTGCAAATTTCGTTGTCCGGCACAGAAAAAACGCGACTTTTCTCGATAATGCGCGGAAAAATTGGAAATTTCATTGATTGGCTGCGGGAAAATTGCGACTTCCGTCAGATTATCGCGAGAACAAATCGCAAATTTCGTCAATTTACCGTTTGAAAAAATCGCAAATTTCGTCAAAGTCAGTTAAGAATCCCGAATTTCGTTGATCGTTCGCGGAAAAATCGCGAATCTCGTCGGTCAGAGGTGGAAAAATCGGAAATTTCGTCGTTCTTGCACGAAAAAAATCGTGAGTTTTTGTCGATCGGGATCCGAAAAATCGCGAATTTCATTGGTCGGGCACGAAAAAATCGCACATTTTGTCGATCAGGCGCGGAAAAATCGCAAATATAGCCGATCAGGTGCAGATTAATAGGAATTTCGTCGACCAGGTGCGGTAAGATAGGGAATTTCGCCGATCCGGTGCGGAAAAATCGCTAATTTTGTCGATCAAGCGCGGGAAAATCACAAATTTCGTTGATCAGGCCCGTAAAAATCTCAAATGTTGTTGATCGGCTCTTCCTGCACCCTTCGTTCATAAAGTTCGCATTTTTTTTCGGCACCAGCCATTTTCATGCCTATGTTTGTTTTTTAGCACTTTTAATAAAATAAAATTTACTCCCCCGAATAAAGTACAGGAATATTATCACTCTTTAAAATTAATCCTTGTTATATATACAAACGTAAACTGTTGATATATCCTTGCCAACTGAATTGGACATGTTGTCTGGGTAGAGGAACCTAGAGGGGTAACCCCCCCCCCACACACACACCTCCCCGAAATAGAATTCTCTTCGTGTGACTGATGTGGTCCTCGACAACCCAGACATTTTTGAAAGTGGCCCTTCTCTTAAAAAGGTTGTGCACCCCTAATCTAAAGGAACGAGTAAAAAACATATACAGTAGAGCGCCAATTATCCGAACAAATCGGGACCGACTCTAGTTCGGATAAGTAAAAATTCGGATAATTGGACAGCCAATTTAGCGGATGTTCCTGACTATACTCAGATCTTCACACTTTATCCACGCTTCGGACTGACAGCATCAGTTAATGCTGGCATGTTTAAAAATTGATTTTTGTCTTTTCATTTTTTTTTTGTTTACTTTTTTATATCATTTGCTGAACTCCAGAGATTATAATTTAAGCAAAAAATCGTTCGATTGTTGCTTGCTTCAAAGAAGACATTCCTTTCAATGCTACCATGTCTCAAATTCTTCTTAAATATTAGTTGAATAAGGTCAGCATTCTTTTGCCGTTCGAACCATTTCATATGTTTCCAAACATTCAAAGGCTTCGTTATGAGATGGACCTGGATCATTTTCAGAGCATTCCTTTTCATTTTCTTTAATTTTAGTTTCGTCTTGAATCTCATCCACAATCTCATCACCATTTTAAATCTGATATCCAGGTCTAATAGAGTGTTTTGGATGATTGAAAGTTCGTTAAAAAAAAAAAAAAAATAGACTGTTTGGATAAATGGAAGTTCGGTTAAAAATAATTTTTTGAGAAAAATTGGATGTTCGGATAATTGGAAGTTCGGTTAATTGGAGTTCGGATAATCGACGCTCTGCTGTAATTGGAATAATTTTGTGGCTAAAAACATGGAGCTTGGGCTTTATTTTATTGTTTCTGAGAGATCTTCAAAATTCACAGTATTTAGTTTCAGCAAATATATAAATTTATATAAAAATGTAGGAAAGGTGATATAAAGTGCTATAGGGAAAAGTTTAAATTACCTTTCAGAAGGTTTTAGAAATACACTGTAAAAAAAAGACAAATGTTTCTTTAGGACAGTTGGAAGACAAATCTGTGAAAAAATTCGTTTGTTTTATTTGAATCTTTTATTTTTTTCCCTTTCGAAAAGTATAGGACTTTTGTTTCTACGACAACAATAAGTTAAAATTTTTAAAGTAATTATGTTTGTTTATACACTATGACGCAAAAGTTTAGACAATGAAGAAATTCTTACATACTTTGAAAAATATTTATTCAATTTTCAAATCACTGCTTGAAATTAATGTGCTGTACATATAAACAATATTTATAACAAAGAAAAGTGGAATTGTGCATATTGCAATAAATTAAATGGTAACAAAAATAAACTGCTGTCTCAAAAGTTTAGACACAAATTAAATAAAATCGAAATAAACAATTTTTAAAACCTGGTTGCGCATCCATGCTTATGTATTACGTCATATACACGAGATTGCATGGAAGAAACTAAATCTTGCATAGTTTGTGGATCGATATCGTACCATGCATTCTCAATAGATGTCTTAAGTTCCTTTTCAGAAGAGTATTGTCTAGCGTTGCTATAAACTTTGCGACACATGATGCTCCAAAGGTTTTCTATAGGGTTAAGATCTGGGCTACATGCTGGCCAGTCGAGAACTCTTATATTATGGGAATTAAACCAAGATTTTGAATGTTTTGCAGTGTGAATTGAAGCATTGTCTTGCTGAAATTCCCACTGAGGACCCCCTAGAAGCTCAGCAAATGGCAGTAGGTTTTCTTCTAATGTCTGTGTATAATGCTGTGAAGTTTGACGACCACTGGTGAAGGTCAGAGATACTTGTCCATTATAGCAAAGGGCTGCCCAAACCATCACCGAGCCCCCTCCTTGTCTGCGACTAAAAAAACGTGGAGGTTCCTTCCGCAAGTCATGCCAATACGATAAACAACCATCTGGACCATCCAGATTCCACTTTTTTTCATCGCTAAATATGACTGACTGCCATTTCTCTCCATATGACATATGCTTTCGAGCCCACATAAGTCTTTGTAATTTATGATGTGGTTTCAGAGCTGGTTTCTTCTGCATTTTGCTATAAACGATTGTTCCTTTTTCCAAAATTCGTCTACGAATCGTATCCTTTAATACAGAGAGTCCCGATGAGCTTTGAACTCCACGTACGCTCATTTGTTGAGTACTCGCTAGTCTTTGTATCAGGCGATCCTCTCGTACATTTGTCACACGTGGCCTCCCAGACCGACATTTTGCTTTATATTCGGAACCACTCGATAAAACTCGATAAATAGATTTTTTTGACTTATTAATAATAGCAGAAATTTCAGAAACGCTCTTCCATTCACCTTTCAACTGCCAAATCCTTGAAACCTCATTCACTTGAATTTCTTTAGCTCTCGGCATGTCGACTATGAAGCGCAATCGTTTGCAGAACTTAAGTACTCCAAATTTGTGACATCATCGATTCTAAATTTGCATATGCCAGCGAATATTCAAAGAAATTTAGAATAGTGTCTAAACTTTTGCGACAAGCACATTTGAATTTTTATGAAAAAAATTAGTATTATAGCAAATAAAACGACTGTCTTTTGTACATAGCATTTTAAATCAGTTTTTGAATATATTTACAGGTTTTTGTAATTCTGACGTCATAATTCTACATTTTAAAGCTGAATGACGTCATTGTCTAAACTTTTGCGTCATAGTGTATCATACATAAACATTACATACATAAACTTTAAACTCATTTTTCTCAAAATGTTGTTTTTTGAACTTCGATGTACCTTTTTATAGAAACTACTACATATTATATTCGTCTGTATTACCTTTAATTCGTCTGTAATCTTGCCTGAATACTTTACGCATATCCCTGATGAACTTCTGTTACTCACCTATGTCAAAAGTTTTATTAAAAGTTTTTCTTTCGAAAACTGCAAGTTTTTAGTTATAAAGTGTTTTTTATTGCAGATTTCTCTTTATTCTAAAAAAAAGTAACTAACGCTTTCACCGCCGCTGTTTTTGAGTTTTTTGTGACCGGTGGTCTTTCTTCGTTAATATTAAGAAAACTACTGCATACTAAAATATGAAAATCTGCCGTATTATAGAGAAATGTCTGATAAACACGCCGATGCAGACAGTTTTTAAATCGAATAATTATTTTAAGAGATATTTAATGTTAAAGTTGGTCAAAATCGTTCAATTAAAATGTTTTATAGGAGCAAAAACTATACATAAGAATTTAATCTTTTTTAGCTGCAGACTGCAGACTGTATTTATTTTTTTTTAATTTGATTCATTTTTTGAGGATTTATTTCCATTTTAAATTCAAATTTTCAGCATTTCGAGATATATTTTTTACATCTTTTAGAAAAGGGTATTATTTTAAATTGTTGCCAATTTTAAAAACAGTGCAAAGAATAACATTTCCTTCAAATTAAAAATTTTTTTCCACGTGACTACTATAAACAGAAAAAAACTTTCAAATTGGAATTACATGATTGCGTGTTAAAAGCAGGAAAATACTGAAAATTACCTCATAAAAACTATATTTACACGGGAATTTTAAAAGAGAAATAATTTTGTAAAATAATAAATTCATTAGGATACATTAAAAGTCGTAAATTGACGAAATTATGTCATATTTAAAATAGCCAAACAATAATATTGCCAAACAGTTTAAATTTAAAAAAAGTCCTTCCGGCCAGTGCCGGGAGGAAGAAGTAGCTTTCAAATTCCTTATTTTAAAAATGCCAACTTATATTATTCAAACACAAGAAGCTCAATTTAGTGAAAATCGAATATAGGAGATTCAATACTAATTTTTATCAATACTAAATCATTATGAATGAGAATTTTGTGAAATTAGTCAGCTTTATCCAAGCTGCTTTTATTTAAAGTAACTTATATTTGGCTGAGATGTTGATGTATATTATCCACATGCATTCTTACATGGAAATAGGCGAAATCGCGTGACAAATACCTGATCGTTTCAAAATGTTAGCCATACTAGACATTCAAAGAGCTATAATCCAACCATTTTTTCAGATATAAACAAAAGAACAAATTTTCAGAAACAAAATCTGCTCCGGAATCTTTGTATCAACGCCAAACACATAAAAAAATCTTTTTCATTTTCCAATTTTTTAATACCTCATTTTAAATTTTAAATTTAATTTTTTTTTAAATGGCAACCCTTTTTGAAATAAGATGGCGAATGAAGCTGGCCAACGAACTCGGTCGAGACATTGGTATGTACTATGTACAGACCAAGTAACATCCAAATCGGTTCATAAATACGCTTGTTATCGCGTGACAAAAATCAGGTCGTTTTAAAATGTCAGCCAGAATAGAAATTCAAAATGCTATAACTCAGCCATTTTTTTAGATATGGACGAAACAGAAACTGTTCCGGAATCTTTGTATTAAGGTCAAACACATACGAAAAAAATCTTTTTCATTTTCCAATTTTTTGGTATCTTATTTTAAATTTTAATTTTTTTAATTTTTTTTAAATGACCGCCATTTTGAAACAAGATGGCGGATGAAGTTGGCCATCGAACTCGGTCGAGATATTTGTATGTACTATGTACACACCAAGGTACATCCAAATCGATTCATAAATACGCCTGTTATCACGTGACAAATATGAGGACGTTTCAAAATATCAGCCACGCTAGAAATTCAAAATGCCATAACTCAGCCATTTTTTAAGATATAGACGAAACAAAAACTGCTCCCGAATCTTTGTATCAAGGTATAATACATAATAAAAAAATATTTTTTCAATTTTCAATTTTTTGGTACCACATTTCAAATTTAAATTTTTCTTAAAAATTTAAATGGCTGCCATTTTTAAACAAGATGGCGGATGAAGCTGGCCAACGAACTCGGTCGAGACATTGGTATGTACTATGTACAAACGAAGTTACATCCAAATCGGTTCATAAATACGCCTTTTATCGCGTGACAAAATTCAGGACGTTTCGAAATGTCAGCCACGCTAGAAATTCAAAATGCTATAACTCTGCCATTTTTTAAGATATAGACGAAACAAAAACTGCTCCGGAATCTTTGTATAAAGGTCAAATACATAAGAAAAAAATATTTTTCCATTTTCAATTCTTTGGTACCACATTTCAAATTTAAATTTTTTTAAAAATTTTTAAATGGCCGCCATTTTGAAACAAAATGGCGGATGAAGCTGGCCAACGAACTCGGTCGAGACATTGGTATGTACTATGTACATACTGAATTACATCCAAATCGGTTCATAAATTCGAGAGTTAGAGTATGACAAATGTCAGATATATATATATATATATATATATATATATATATATATATATCAACTTTTGAACGGAGGGTGGTTTCGGGGTCTGGGGGTCATGATCGATGAAAATATACCAAAATTTTTTGAAATCGCTTTCCTCCGAACGGCTGCAATAGGTAGCTTTTTGTAATGAAAGCTACCTAAAATATATTTGCCCAAGACATTTATTTCATATTTTGAGATAATAAAGGGGGGGGGGGCGATAATCTGATATTTTGAGATAATAAATGGGGGAACGGGGCACTAATCTCCCCTTAATTTAGATAAATGGGTTTTTCATGCAAAATTATCCGATTGGTTCAAATTTTGTAAATAGGTTCATTCTGATAAGGTGCTTCCCTGATTAGTTTTGGTGTTTATTGGTTAAATGTAAAGAGGTAACGGGGGGCTAATTACCCACCTTAATTTAGATAAATGGGTTTTTCATGTAGAATTATCCGATTTGCTTCAAATTTCGTGAATAGGTTCATTCTGATAAGGCGCTTCCCTAATTAGTTTTGGGAGTTCATTGATTAAGTATAAAGGGGTATAATCGCGCCTTAATTTAGATAAATAGGTTTTTCATGCAGAATTATTCGATTTGCTTCAGATTTGGTATACTGTTTTACTCTGTTAAGACGCTTCCCTGATTAGATTTGGAGGTTCATTGGTTAAGTATAAAGGAGGAAACAGGAAACGTGGGGATAATCCCCCTTAATTTATTTTTCAATGGGCACTATTTTTTTGAAATAAGAGTATAATATACAATTTTTGCTAATAGCCTGTGAGCTCAATGCCATCAGTTTAACTGGGCCCTTTTCTTTTTAATTCACTCGATCTGCTAGGTATGCCACCGCACGTACTGCAATTGACAATCGGTGTGCCAGTTATAATGTTGCGAAATATCCACCAGCCAAAGCTTTGCAATGGGGCCTCCGTGGCCGAGTGGTTAAGACACCACGCTGCTAATCGCTTTAGAGCGTAGGAGGCTTGTCTGGTTCGACTCCCGCTGGCTCCATTGCACACTCTTTGTGGAGCTCCCGGATGTAAAAATTCTCAGTGTTGTAAATTTCATTGTGCTATCTCGTTCCTGTATATCGACGATGACTTATAAGCGGACCTTGTTGTCAAGCACACAAGTCATATGTATGTGTCCAATAAAATAAATAAAACTTAGCAACGGCACGCGGCTTGTAGTAAAAAAATAATGAGCAACGTTCCAGAAGCAACAATCTTGACAGGACTTTTCAAAGGTGAAGATGTCCTCATTCCTCGCACTCTTTTGATTCCGATGGATTTTCCATTTCAATTTGAGATATTGCAATTACCAATTTGATTGGCGTTTGCAATCTCCATCAACAAACCTTAGGGCCAAGCTTTGGAATTCTGCGGTTTAGATCTAGACACGGATTGCTTCTCACTCGGACAATTATATGTTTCGTGTTCTAGAATCGGCAAACTAGACAATCTCTATATCTGCACAGACAATGTAACAACAAAAAATATTGTCTATCCACGAGCATCATGAAGTTAAACATATGAGAAACGTGCACTTTCTCTTTTCTTTCTTTTCTATTTAGCCAGACTGAGCCACAGCAACGCGTGGCCGGGTACAGCTAGTTAATAAATAATTATGCATATTTATGCATGTATTAATTACTTAAAACATGTTTTTGGACATTTTCGTTTTCGGCCGAAAATAAGAAGGTTGCCGAAATTTGGTTTCGGTCTTAAAAACCTGTTTCGGTCGATCCTTAGTTATTATGCACTATATACTGGTAAAATATTGTAACAGGAAAAATACTAGATGCAATTCCTTAACCACTAGATTTCAAGCAAATAGCGTAACGCATCATTTAAATAAAAATGGGAAATCTTCAAGGCTGCGATGTACTTTTTTTCTCTTACAGAGACCTTGGATTTGATGACCGTACAAGAATTCTCATGCAAGAAAAAATTCCTCATTCGAAAAATCAGGGATCATTTTCTTGTCGCACAGCATCCACCTGCACTGACAGACAACATATCTCAAAGTACTTGCTTTTACGATTCCGTATGAATAATGAATATAAATATTAGATCAGGGATCATTTTCTTATCGCACAGCATCCACCTGCACTGACAGACAGCACACCTCAAAGTACTTGCTGTTACGATTCTGTATGAATAATGAATATAAATATTAGAACAGGGATCATTTTCTTATCGCACAGCATCCACTTGCACTGACAGACAACACACCTCAAAGTACTTGCTTTTACGATTCTGTATGAATAATGAATATAAATATTAGATCAGGGATCATTTTCTTATCGCACAGCATCCACCTGCACTGACAGACAACACACCTCAAAGGGTTTGCTCCTTTAGAGCCGAAAAGTTTTTAGCCGAAACTCATTAAGAGGGGAAATGTAAGGTATCATACAGGAGTCGCATAGTGTCAACGTTTAGTTCTGAATCCCTCTGAATCCGATCAAAATCACGAAGAATTACTCCATTCTAGAAAAGAACCCTGTGGGGTTTGCTGTTGCGGATCATGGTCCGGCAGAATTTAATGTTTTATTGCTTTTTTCAACTTAGCTCAATAGTGTTTTACTATGCATTATATCATCTAACCAATAAAAGGGTAACTAGACAAAAAGATCTGGAAAATTCTGTCAGAATTGACTTCTCGCAATTAAAAAAAAAGAAAACATAATTTTAAGTTAACTTTATAATCAATGATTAGTGAAACTATAAAAAATTTCTATTGAAAGAAATCTATGTCGAATTACTAATTTGTACGAATTATTTTTTGAATTTTGAATTTTTAAGCATAATTAATTTACAAATTCATAATTAGTGTCGTCGATAAAGAGAGAATTAATTATAAGCAACAGCAACAAAGTACGTGTGCTGTGCTCAAACTGCTGTTTCTTTTATTGTTTTAAATTATTTTCATGAAGTTTTTTTATTATTTTTTATTTTTTTTCTGAATGCCATGTGGCTATTTTTGGAAAATATTTTTCTGTTTTTCTGTCGTTTCTCTATGCGTTACACAAATTTTGTGGGCGCTTTAGCTCTTTTTAACCATTAAAAAATGTTTAATTTTTTTTGTACTGTTTCCTTATTTACTGATTTGTTTCCTTTTGTTTTGTTTGCCAATTTTCACATGAAAATCATTTGAGTAATACTTTGTTATTTTAAACGTTTTGACAATGAAATTGATTTTTGGCTGAAAAAGTAAAATCTTTCTAAGAAAGGATTCCCATGTAGAAATACTTTACTTGTTTAGTCTTTCAAAGTTAGTTGGAATTGATTGAAAAATATAGGCCAGTGAAATTGACACAATGTTTAAAGGAAAATATAGATTTTCATTCATAAATTTAAAGTAAATTAATTAAATTCATTGAATACATTTGTTTTTCTTTTTTATGTTCTAAGATTAAAATTCTACTGTTTTAATTTTATGAAAATATGCACAAAAAATAAATTTTTAAATATATTATTTTTAAATATACAGTTATTAAGAAAAATAGGCGAAAATTATGCCACTAATAACATAATCATGTTGAGAAGCTTTCTGTATAAATTAAATTTAATCTATTATTTAATCTTATTTAAATTATTTAATCGGCTTTTATTTGCATTATCTACATATACATATATTTCAATGTATGTGAAAAAATGACTGTAATATTTTTGCATGTGTTTAAAATTCGAGTTTAAAAAAGAAAATATATATATTCTCTATTGAATATCACATCACTTTTGCGTATAAAAGCATGCATTAAAGATTCCAATATAATATACTTTATCAAAACATTTTTATTTTTATTTATCTTATTTCAGCTATGGCAACAAGAAAGAAAATGGAAGACAATTTTACATCAACTGTACCATTTGCAATATTTATTCAAATAATGAAATATTGAGATTTATGAAAATTATAAAGAAATTAAACAGGAACCTATATCCTATTCGCTATTTTGAATTATAGTTTGTAATATAAATGATATATTTTTCTTCATTTACTTTTAAGGTTGGTTGGTTGGTCGTGTTTATTACGGCCAATTACCAACACGAGGGATATGGGCCCTAAGGAGGGGGGGGGGAAGCCCTCCGTGGGGGTCTTTCTAAGGGAATCTAGCCCGTATTTATGCAAGGAAATTCAAGGTTCGAAGGAAACCACGAAAACTCCGAACGGTTAGGCCGACGGGCGCGATTGGGTTCATTTACTTTTAAGAAAAAGTAATAATCTAGATTATTGTCCAAATTTTGATTCCAGGAAAATATTAATACGCATAAATACCAGTTTAAGCCTAGTTAGTGCCCTTTTTATGAAGCCTTGAGACAATTGTTACATTAAACAATTTGGTACATTAAAAGAAAAAAAAAGCTATTTTTGCTTTTACTTTGGTTGTTTATTTTACAAATCGATTGTTGATCATACCACAGAAGTTTTTACATTTAGTTTATACAATTTTAATTTATACGGGAAGAGTTTTAATTTCCCTCCCCCCCCCCCCACCCCTTCTTTCTTCGCTGTGTCAGTGTCTGTATACAAAAACATTATTAATGCAGTTATTTATAAATACATTTCACAAAAGCATATATTTTTATCCTTACATGTGCATATACGTCTTTTTGTTTAAAAAAAAAAAAAAAAAAAAAAAGTCAAAGCACTTTTTCAAGCACTTTAATATCTTGTTTTTCAAGGAATAATCACAAGTATTTATTCATTATTTACTATTTTGTTATATTGAATTCATTTGTTAAAATGGTTCATTTTTACAAAAAGTTTGACTATATATATACATATATATATATATATATAAGAGCAGTACAGATCCATGTCCATTGCACATATAGTCCAAAATGTTTAACATTTATTTTTTTAATTTACAAAAGAGAAACATTAAGAAAATTAAAAAAGAGGAAAAATATATGTAATTTAATAAATCAAAATAATCATAAAAAATTCTTTAAAAGTTATTCTAAAGCCTTTATACAAGTTATGTAGCCGTTTAGACATTTTATTCATGTAAGGGGAAATAAAAAGTAAAAATTTGATAAAATTATAAATTAAGTTTCAATTTAAATTATTTTTGATTTATCTTCTAAAGTAGATTTAGACAACCAAACTATATGTTTAATTTTTCAATACACTGATAAGTATATCACTTTCACTAAACCTATATTATGTATTTATTGAATAATGTGGTTTATCTTTTACGCCATGCTATTCGAAACCGTAACATAAATTTATGTAAATTATTTCATTGCGTCATATTATCCAATCAAACACATTTAACTTAATTTGGATACTATGATGCAAAATAACCATTTACTTATTAGGGTTAATCCAGTTCAAATAATCCAGGTGGTGTCGCTCGACCTTTTTTAATTTTCCTAATCTTTTAACAAAGACTTCTTCTTAGTTTTCTGTGTTTAAAAACACGACTAAATTTGTTTTTCATAACATAGTTTTCTGGAGGGGTCATTTTTAACAAACTACACAGTCATTTTTGGGCGAAAAACGTGTTTTACGGAAACTGCTGTAACTGTTTTATTTTTCTACCTATCAAGAGGAATCAAAAACCAAAATGTTCAGCATAGAACTGTCGACATTTTGTGTAATTATAAAATATTCATTAGACTTAGAATTGTCGACATTTTATGCAATTATAAAATTTTCATTAGATTTAAAGATCTAGGCCAAAAACATATGCTTAAAAACCGGAGAAATAAAAGGTCAAACGCCGCATTACGCTGCCATTGTTTTTTATGAAAGAAATGAGGCTCAACTTAAATAATTTTTTTTAAAAAAATGTCTTTTAAAACTACTCATTTTTATAAATTTCAATCCTGAAAACCGTTTCCCTTTTTCTGTACAGCTCATCAAAAACTGTGTTAAGTCTGCTTTTGGCAATTTTCACTAATTAATATCTCAAAAAGGACTGACTAAGAAATTCTGAAAACTTAGGATAATAACCATCTTTGTACTATAAAGTGAAATTGTAAATTTTATGACTGAGACTTAACTGGGTTTTGAATAACAGTTCACTAAAAATACACCGCCTCCTACCCACCTTCTTTTCTTTTTTGTTTTGTTCCAGATACATAGCATTATAGGTACATTATGCTAAGGTACGTTCAAATTGTCGATAAAAACAAATTTTACGCATTATTGCTTAGTTAAATCACACAGTGGCACCTTTTCAAAAATTTCTTGAATGGGGGGGGGGGGTCTTTTGATTTTATTGTGCGCATCTGAGGAGCACCTGATACAGCTTTATTATGACATTTTTTGAAATTAGCCTAAATACTAGCTCGCTAAGAATTTTATAAAATATCTTGTTTGCATACGCCACTGCCTCTTGCCTTTTACGCATATTTACCTTCCCCCCTCCCCTCTCCAACACTCGCACAAAAAAAATACCGGTTATATGAATCACTAATTAATCAACTTTATGCAACATTAGCAACTTTTATGAATCAAATGTAATAATCTTCCATAAAGTAAGAGTTATTCGAAAAGAAAAAAAAACAGTCTGTGTCTCTTGCATTTCAGTACTGTTAAAGGAAGAAAGAATAGCGTAACCTTTGACAGCGGAGGGGTGAGACTGGGGTGTGAAGAACAGTATTGAGACAGGGCTGAGATGGAGGGTGAAAAGGAAATAAGAAGAAACTGGACTCCTTATCTCTGTTCAGTATTTTAATTTTTAACAGTCCCCTGTATTTTTCGGCTAAAATATTTTCGGCTCTAAAAGAAGTCATGCCTCAAAGTAGTACTTGCTTTTACGATTCTGTATGAATAATGAATATAAAAATAAGACGGTGGTGAAACAAAGAAATCAATTTATCTTGCTATTTCACAAATGCTGTTAGAACACATTTCACTAAGGATCGACCGAAACAGGTTTTCAGGTCGAAACCGAAACCGAATTTCGGTGATCTCCCTATTTTCGGCCCAAAATGAAAACGAAAATGTCCAAAAATTTTTAAAGTAATTAAATTGTATGTATTAAAGTACAGTTAATACAATCATAAATATACATAATTATTAATTAATTATACGTATTTATTAAATATGCATAATTATTAATTAATTATGCGTATTTATTAAATATACATAATTATTAATTAATTATACGTGTGGCCAAAATTGGCTCTCTGTGCCTTAGATCCAAAACTTTTTATTTTCATATAAAATAAAACGTAATTAATTCATCAACGACACAGAAAGATTTTCTAATTATACGAATTTCATTTAATTAAAAAATATTTTAGTTTTATGTATGCACACCTCGATTTATTTTTTATAATGATTTCTGTAAAGGATCATCTGTTATACTAGAACTTTCTCAAAGAGTATTCGAAACACTTCTGCGGTTTCGAACTGAAAATTTTGTATTACTGTTATGTCTGCGTCTTTTAATGAGTACGCGAAAAAGTTTAGTTATACATGTATTGCTAGCTTTATAATTTGCATTCACGTCTTGAATCAGTCATGACTGATAATTATAAACAACGAAGTTCGCAGCAATAAATAGTCCCATTTGAGCCTATAAAGCTCAAATCGATGAGTAATGTTGAAAATTTCCGAAGGAAGAAATGAGATTTTTGGAATGCTGATAGTTTCGGTTCGGCCGAATTTTCAGCCGCATTTTCGCGAAACTCAGATTTTCGGCCGAAAACGAAAAAAAACGAATTTTCTGTCGCTCTCTAGTTATTATGCACGATACACAGGTTAAATATTGTAACAGGAAAATACAAGATGCAATTCCTTTACTACTAGATTTCAAGCAAACAGCATAACGCATCATTTAAATAAAAATGGAAAAACTCCAAGGCTGCAATGTATTTTTTTTCTCTTACAGAGTCCTTCAATTTGATGACCGTACAAGAATTCTAATCACGGATCATTTTCTTATCGCACAGCATTCACCTGCACTGACAGACAAGACACCTCAAAGCACTTGCTTTTACAATTCTTTATGAATAATGAATGTAAATATTAGACGGTGGCGAAACAAAGCAATCAATTTCTCTCGCTGTTTCACAAATGCCGTTAGGATACATTTCACATCCATATTAACATCCGATGAAAGAGATTCGTTTGAAATTTTTTGCTTTAAACTCAGGGCTTGTTCAAAATAAAGAGAGTTTCAGGGCCTGGTATTGATTCGGTGTCCTCCTTATTCACAACAAATAAATAAATAAATAAATACTTTTTTAAAGCCTTTGAATATACAAATACATATTTTATAGAATTCAAAATGTATATTTAAACATATAAATGTATTAATATTTTAATATTTATATAGATAAATATTTCTTGAATGTATAATTTTATATTTTATGTATTATAATTTTTCTTTCATTGCTGTAACCGTTATTCAACCAATTTTCATGCGCTTTAAATTACATAGTCATATCCACCAGCATTCAATTATCGAGACAAAAATAGGTTTTCATAATGAAGCCAACTTGGCCATAGCTCATTGGTCATAGCTAACATTTTTTTTTTTTAAATTCTTATCCAAATTCAATATTAACGAGAATTGAGAATTCCTATAAACGGGTTCCACGCATTTTAGCTTCGTGTATTTGCGTAAAATTAGCTCAATTATTAAAAACAAGAACGAATAATCTGTTAGAAATCTTTAATATTTACTAATTCATGTTATTCGTCGTGAGCTTGTTCTTCCCCAATTACAATGTTATATTTACAACAATAAAAATATAAGTAAGTTAAAATTGCATACCTTTTTCTAAGATATCCATTTACTTTCTGGTGCTCGCATCCTAGTGACACCAGTCAACAGTGGTAAAAAAAAAAAAAAAAAAAAAAAAACCGCGGGCCCGTCTGCCGTATTATAGAATGTGTCGAACCATAGAATGCCGGATGAAAGAGATTCTACTTTATTTGCAATTCTGACTGCAAATCACAAGCAGCTCCATCTATATGTTATTCCAAAGACTTATATCCTCATTCTTGAAAAATTAGTTTGTTTATTAAATTCTAACTCAATTAAATGGCGTTAAAACTAATTAAAAAACTCATTAAAATAATCAGTTTATAATTAAAATGTTTCACTCTATAAAAGCTAATATTGGGGGGATGCCAATTTTGGCCAAAAAAGCTGGTTAAAACCAATAAAAGCTATCGGCATGGCTTTTTAACACTTTTCAACTACACTATATTGCCAAAGGTGACCGGTCACTTGCAATTTTTGACGTTTTGTTGAATATCTAGAAAAATACATGAGGAATTAACCTGAAATTGCAGGTGTGTAAACGGTATTGGATAGGTCATATATTTCCGCCAAGATTTTTTTTCCGAAACCCCATAGGGGGCCGTCAAAAAATTGAAAAAGAACGAATATCTTTTGGATAACCCTGTAAAAACTAATGGAGCAAAAGCGTTTAAACTCGAGATTATTAATAAGTGGCTTATTTTAATATACTGTGTTCATTTTTATGAGGATAGCATGTATACTCGTAGAGAAATAAAGGTTTTTATAAAAACAGTCCCCAATTTCGCCAAGTTTTTTGCTTATAATTTGCAGAGTTCTTAATATAAAAATAAAGTTCTTTTCAGAAAATAAGACGAACAACATTGTACACAATATCCTGCAATCAGAATGATAAAATAATAAAAATTGGATGAAAAATGAGCAGGTTTATTAAAAATTTTTCACTGCGCATGCGCGAATGTAATCAAAATATAATGTGCATAATGTGTTAGCTAAATGTATAGAGCAACTTTTGTAAAAGTCTCAAAAACATATTTTGAAAAGTCTGATAATAATCGTTTATAGAATAAGCTCAAAATCCGTTGTTCCCAAAATGAAGCAAAAACATAAGGGGTTGTATCCATATATCCATTGATTAGTGCCAATTTAGCATACACAATATTGCACATATTACTGTATTTGGATACAATCCCTCAACTTTTTGCTTCTTTTTGGGAACAACGGATTTTGAGCTTATTCCATAAACGATTATTATCAGACTTTTCAAACTATGTTTTTGAGACTTTTACAAAAGTTGCTCTATACATATAGCTAACACATTATATTTTGATTGCATTCGCGCATGCGCACTGAAACATTTTTTAGTAAACCTGCTCATTTTTCATCCAATTTTATTATTTTTTCATTCTGATCACGGGGTATTGTGTATAATGTTGTTCGTCATATTTTCTGAAAAGAACTTTTTTTATATTAAGAACTCTGCAAATTATAAGCAAAAAACTTGGCGAAATTTGGGACTGTTTTTATAAAAACCTTAATTTCTCTACGAGTATACATGCTATCCTCATAAAAATGAACACAGTATATTAAATAAGCCACTTATTAATGATCTCGAGTTTAACCGCTTTTGCTCCATTAGTTTTTACAGGGTTATCCAAAAGATATTCGTTCTCTGTCAATTTTTTTACGGTCCCCTATGGGGTTTCGGGAAAAAAATCTTCACGGAAATATATGACCTATCACGGAATATCACGATAGATATGTCACGGAAATATATCACGGAAATATATTACACCAAAAACTAATTAGGACCAATTTATACTAGGGACAAACTGAATCTAAAGCATGATGAAAATTCATGCATTAGTACTTGAGATACAGCTATTGCGAAAATCGTGAAAAATGCAGCACAGCAGCGCCGCCTGTTGGACGATTTACACCAAAAACTAAACAGCACTAATTTATATCAAGGACTAACTGAATCTGAAGTTTGATGAAAATTCGTGAATTAGTTCTTGAGTTAGAACTATTGTTGGACGATTTACACCAAAAACTAAACAGCACTAATTTATATCAAGGACTAACTGAATCTGAAGTTTGATGAAAATTCGTGAATTAGTTCTTGAGTTAGAACTATTGTGATAATCATGAATAATGCAGCATAGCAGCGCCCCCTGTTGGGCGATTTTCACCAAAAAGTAATCAGCACCAAATTATATCAAGGTCTAACAGAATCTGAAGTTTTATGAAATTCCGTGCATTAGTTCTTGAGATATAGCTATTGCGGAAATCGTGAAAAATGGAGCACAGCAGCGCTACCTGTTGAACGATTTACACCAAAAAGTAATCAGACCAGTTTATATCAAGGCCTAACTGAATCTAAAGTTTTGCGAAATTCCGTGAAAGAAAGAAGGAAAGAAAGAAAGAAGGAAAAAAAAAAGAAAGAAAAAGAAAAGGGGAAAAAATCTGATTTTCACGTTCAACCAGTGTGTAGCAGATATCAGTGACAAAGTATGCGGCAATTCAATGATGTATTATCAAGTTCATGGCTAAGGTTTTTGCGTCATCAAATTTATATCTAAACCAGATTTCTATTTACATATATTCATCATTTCTTCGCCTTCAGACTTCCCTGACCTTGCGATCAGATCATTTACAGCAGCTGTTATCTATGAATAAAAAGTGATAACTTCCAGTCTACGGAAATTCGAAGATAAAAAATGTAAACTAGTCTAAATCGTAACTTCTCAAATCTCAAATTAAACGAAAACTTCCAAACGTTTGAATAAGATAAGAACTATTGAAAGTGTTGCTGCGGGATCTGCCCAAAATTGAGCCGAAAGAAAAAAACATTCATTTGATGTCGTCAAACAGATATTGATAATTTCTAATTTTGAAGTGGGACATTAACACATTGACACTGACAGCAACAATATACTGCAATTAGGGATTACAATCCCGGGATCCCGCTTCATTTTTAATTCCGAAAATCCCGGGATTGTGTCTGCCAAATTCCGGAATTTTCGGGATTTTTTTTTCTTAATGTAACAATATTCAGCTGAAATTTTACTTATAGACTTTCGCTTTTAGAAAGGAAATCAATTAATTTTTATGAAATTTATATATCACTAGAAAGATAGCCCGTCAAAAATGACGGAATATGAGATAGAAAGATATATAAACATTTAAGACCTGAAGGGTTTTGGTAGAAATTAAAAATCTTGGCTTTTAACCCAAATTAATAAGATCATATTTAATTTAAAAAAGATATTTAATTTTTTTTTCGATCTCAGGTGACGTCAAGGGAGGATCCTCACAATTGTTTGGTGCAGGCTCTGTTTTAATGCCAGAAACAGAGGAAATTGTTTTTCCTTTTGCCTTAGAATCACCTGCACAGTTGTGTAGGTCAGGTCTTAAAGGGATAAAAGACGTGCAAGAATATGAGTTTTCCTCTCTTGTTCCGCAGTAATAGATGAAAATAACACAATTTAAAAACAAAACGAATTTATGAAAAACTATGTAATAATGAATACAGAAAAAATTAAATTAAAATTTGTTCACAAAACTTCAGGATATACGATGTTTTTTGTAAAAACTCTTTCATTATTTAAAAACCGACCTTGCTCTTCAGTATCTTCTACATAAATTTTTAACTGCTCTTCCTATTTACATCTTGAAATACTTACATATAGTTGTCCATGAGAAAAAAGCGGTTCTTTTAAATACAGGCCAACTGTAGAAAATGTTTGTCCTTGTGACTTATTTATCGTCATTGCAAATGACAGTATAACTGGAAATTGGCGGCGTTTAAGAATGAAAGGTAGAGAAGTTTCACTTGGTGTCAAATCAATTCTCGGTATGTGAACTCTATCATTTTGATTTGTTCCGGTTAAAATGAAAGCATCAATAAAATGGTTGTGGAGAGAGTGCACAATTAATCTGGTTCCACTGCATAATCCTTTTCTTGGATTCATGTTTCTGAGAAGCATGATGATACTTCCTTTTTTTCAGAGTAAGTTGATGAGGAGGCATCCCAGATGGAGTTTGTTCATGCAAGAACTCAGGTGAATAATTATTAACATTTTCTTGGTTGTCAGACACGACTGAATCTGCACTATAGTAAGTTCTGCCATCTTCAGGCAGCAAATTCAAAATTTTGTTATTTAATGATAATGTACGTTTTTTTTTTTTTGTTGTCAAAATTACTTTTTGTTCAAGTTGTTCAAAATCAGTATAGTTTATATGATCTCCATATACACTTGCAATAATTGAATCTTTGCAAACCATTGATGGTGGAATTTCTATTGTACCTGCAGGTAAATTTGATATATCGGGTGTTTTTCCTTCACCAATTTTAAGCTGCCACTCATTAAAGGAATTTTGCCCTTTAGATCTCATATTTTCAGATAGTTTAAGTTGTATAAATTCTTGCCAAAGTGGGCTTGATTTCAAGCATGTTTCAATAATTTCTGTTCTGTTTCCTCTTATAACAACTGGCAATGTCTGGCGGAAGTCTCCACCTAATAACATAACCTTGCCTCCAAAAGGCATGTCATTCAGCATTATTTCCCGCAGTAAGACATCTATACAACGAAGAGCATGGCATGACATCATTGTCACTTCATCAATTATAATTAATTTTGTTTCACGTAATATTTGAGCTTCACTTGAAGACGTTCGAATGGCAGATGTGGAAGTTTCTAAAATCGGCACTGGTAATTTGAAGCCAGAATGAACAGTTTTGCCACCCTCTAATAAAATTGATGCAATTCCTGTTGTTGCATGTGTAAGTACTACTTGGCATTTACCTCTAACAAAATGCATGAGTGCGTTGTACAAATATGTTTTACCAGATCCTCCAGGACCATCTAAGTAAAAGCAACGTCTCGTAACAGAATTACTTTCAAGAGCTGATTTTATTTGGTTGAAAGCTTCTAGTTGTAAGAAATTTAAAGTTGCTATTTGTTTAACAGCTACTTCAGCTTCATTAAAATAATCGAATTCTTCATTTTGAATTTCCTGCAGTATATCGGGTGTAGGAAGATTAAATGATGTACAGTTTAATCTATGAGATTCCAACATGCAATTAATATCTTGCAAAGCTCGGTTCTGAGCAGCTGATTCATTATAAGATCTTGAATAATCTTCGCTTATTGAATTTTTATATTTTTACCACAAATTAGCTGCATTTGTTGGATTACAAAATATACAAATAAATGCAAAAGTTTGACGCATTTGTAATGTCATTGCAGTTAAAGTAGACTCTTCAAAGCATTGATCCCAGCAAGAAGACAACGTGCACGTGCAGCTTCTTGAAATTTGTTGTACAGATCTCGAACAAATGTTCGTAAATCTTCAAAGCATGTAGCACCAGGAACATAAAGGAGAAGAAACCGAAGGCAGAAACGTTCAATAACTTTTGGATTAACAATTTTATCGCATGTATTTAATAGATTTGATGGACATGCAGGCTTCAATATTGATGTGCGCGTCATATTTTAGCAGTAAATATGCATTATATGGTACGATGAAGCGATTATCTATCTGTTTGCCGCGGACTATAGCAGTTGGGCCTTGTCGTCTTTGATAGAGTGGATAACCATTCGGATTGACTTTAGTTGTTTCTTGAAACTCTTTTGGAAAATCTTTTGCGCATTTATTACCATCCATGCATGGAGAATTCGGATTCAAAGTTTCGCATGGACCGTGGACCATAGTACGAAGAACAATTTCTGATAATCGTGGATAAGTGTCAGGATCTGGTAACTCCGAAGAAATACAACGGTCAACTTGAGCAGCATTACGAAATTTATAGGGCTCTGCTAGAATTAAAAGAATATGAGCATGTGGAAGACCTCTTTTTTGAAATTCAATAGTATATACAAAGGCCACAGCTTTACCAAATAGTTCAGCATTTGTTATATCATTCATTAATGCTGATAGTTTGATTTTAAACACTCTCGCTACTAAATCAGGTCTATCTGATGATGTTTGTCCGGGCAGTAGATTTTTTACTATTTCTGGCCATTGTGGATTGCACGTGAATGTACAAAACACATCTAGTTTTCCAAACTTTTTAACAATGGACATAGCATCATTGTATCTCTATCTCATATTTCTAGGAGACTCTTGAAATGAAGAAGGTAGAATTATGGTTTTTCCAGCAGTAACACCTGCATAAGCGGCTCCTTGGGCTACAAAGTCCCTGAGGCCAGAATAATATTCTGCATGAAATTCTTTTTGCTTCTGTCTTATGAAATTGAGATTATTAGCTTTCACTTGTAAGTGAGAGTCTATTATCCACTGTTGAACAAGTTTTCCACCATGCAATATTGGATTAAACGCATTATCACGAATCGCTGTTTGGCAACTTTGAACTGAAGCATTGATATATTACTTCGAACACCAGGTGAAATTCCTGGATAAGGTGATAGTGATAAATTTGTTGTCCAGCCAGTCTCTCCGTTTGGGTAGAATATAAGATAAGTCATTGGATCTAAATTAGGACTTAAAATATTCAAGGTTTAAAAAGGTTGGTCATTATTTCTTGGATAAATTCTGATATCGCGTTGAAAGGGTGGTGCACCATCGTCATTTAGAAAAACCATAGCTACTTCGTTTGATGTCGGTAAATTATATCGTCTATTGTCTGAATGGCGATTTCGACGCAATACCATATTAACTCTTGGCATTTGTAAACTGTATCTCTGTGCATGTTGTTGCTGCTCAGTCTCCACCTCACTCAATTTTTTGAAAACTTGAGCATAAGGATTTTGCCGCATAAGCAAATCAAATTCACGCAAAACATTTGGTATACAGATGTCATTTTTAGGAATGTTAAGACGCTCTTCGACAGCTTGTGTTGTATCCAAAACATACAGTTGAGCTAATTTTCTTTGTTGGACATTAGGAGGATGCAAGTGATAAATTTCGGTGATAAATTTGGCCTTGAACTTTAAAACAATAAGGGCCGTGTCACGGAGCATTTCCAGCAAGTTTAGCACCCACAGAAGCAAATGAAATGGCACTATTGTATAAGCGAATATTTTCTTTGAAATTACGATAATTAAGTGCATTTGAATTGCTCATCAAGTCTTGGAGGTGTGGTGGAAACCGATGATGCTGTGGAAGCCTAACTTTACCTTTATGGCAACAACTGTTAAAATTTCCATCTCTGGGTTTCTCAGCTTGAAAATGGCACTTTGCAAAATTGGCAAAGAATGCTTAATTGCCCACACGTATGAGGCTCAATAACTTGAGACTGAGAGGCTTCAGAAATTAATTGTTGCTGATTTTCGTAGTAGTTTTGTCGTTGAGTCAAAAATCGCTGAGAATGACGTTCAGCATCATGACTAAGTCTGATTAACATTTGTTCTTCATTTTCACTTGAACGCTATGTAGAAGTACGCAAAGAGTTATGAGATAATCTCACAGATCGATCACTATGGCTTTCATTAGCTCTTTGATTTGAATGCCGTAAACTATTTTCTTCTCGGATAGAATTTAATGTTTCTTGCGACTGCCGAGCTAGCCATCGGGCTCCACGTTCTCTGTTTGAAGGACGTTTACGTTCGGATGCAGTTTCATTCATTTCAAATGAAAAATACAATAAATTGTTGAACAAAATAGTCTATATTACATTTCTACTTCATTATTCTTTTTTCACTCAAAAAACAAAATAAACGTAAAAAAAACAGTTGCCGCTTTGAGTTGCCATTATCGTACACATTATTTTAATTTAACACGCAGATTTAATTTTATTATAAAACACCAAGTTTTCATTCAAAGCAAAATTTTGCAGGTTACCACGCCAGGCAAAAAATCGCCCTTTTGGTGCTAAAAAGAAACCCCTGTGTGTCTGTGACATCTGTACCTATTTTTATTTAATACACATTTAATGCAACGCTAACATCAGTTCACTTTTTCTCATGCAGGCTATTTTGTGGCGCTGGGATAGATATTCAATGCGTGATTTTTTTTGCCAAGCTATTCCCCAAATTATACAAATCGACATAATTTTTATTTTAAATAACGAAAGAACAAATAAATTAGAAAAACATTAATAAAAATACAAATAAAAAGCTGAAGCAAAAATCACTTGATCACGTAACAAACACGTGCATCGCGTTTAATGTCAAGTGAATGTGACATTTACGATCCATTACCGATACCATTATTGGCATCCATCTTATAATTTGGCGATAGTTTTTTGGTCAACGGGATAATCAAATAGTACCGCAAAATTAAACACAGTTTCTGAAATGGTTTTAACGATAGCGCAAAACATTAAACTTTTTCCAATTTTGAATATTATAGACGGGATTTCAGATAGAAGAAATTATATAGTGGATTTTTGGGTACTACTTAGTTATCCCGTCGACCAATTTCGCCAAATTATATAAATCGCCAAGTTATACAAATTGACATTAATTTTTATTTTAAATAACGAAAGAACAAGTAAAGGTAGTTCTTAGTTATCCCGTAGACCAAGTTACTGTCGCGAAATTGTAAGATTAAATGCCAATAATGGTTGCCATTAATTAATTAATTGTAAGATTAAATGCTAATAATGGCCAATAAAACCATTAATTCGACGTTTTATTCGTATTTTTATTAATGTTTTACTAATTTATTTGTTCTATCGTTATTTAAAATAAAAATTATGTCATGTGTATAATTTGGCGAGTGGTTTTGGCAATTTATATAATTTGGCGAAATCGGTCGACGGGATAACTAAGAAGTACCCAAATAAATTAGTATAACATTAATAAAGATATAAATAAAACGTCGAAATAAAAATCACTTGATGACGTAAACACGTGTAACTTGCTTAAAGTCAAGTGAATGTGACATTTACGATCAACCAGTATTGGTATTTAATCTTATAGTTTGGCGATAGATTTTTGGTTGGCGGAATAACTAAGCAGTACCGATTTTTGTAAGTTGAACGAAGCCTAACATTGCCGCGATCAATGAGACAACCCAAATGGGATTGTGAGGGACGCACAGAGACTTGGATTTTATATAAATAGATTTAAAATTTAATATTTAAACTTTTCGCTCTCACCGCCTTGCATATATTACAAACTATGGTGCAGATAGTGTAGAATAGGAGAGAATTTGGTACTTTTCCACTATAGGGGCCTTGGCGGTTTTTAAAAAAACTTGATGGAATTCAGGCATCAGAAAGTAAGATTTGTTGCCAAATGTTAAAAGCAGCTATGAAAACAAACTTGATGAATTTTTTTGTTTGTTTCTATAAATTGGTTTATATTTTAATTAAATGTATATATTATTGTTGTTTTTTATACACAAATAACTTCTGTTTCTGAATAAAATTAGACAAATGGCTTCTTTATGTCAAATACATTGTATAAATTTTGGGAAAAAAAATCCGTGTGTATATGAAATAAAATAGTGAATAGGTTGCCAAAAAATATGTTGCCAAATTTCTTTCTTCTTCAAGGCAGATTTCGCTATTTCGCCAAGGCCCCTATGCCGGAAAACTACCGACAATTTAATTTCTTTATCCTTCTATGTAAAGTCCATTAAAATCGGGCAGTTAGGAGCTCAGATAGTACAGCGCGTCATATTTTATTTGTAGCATAGGGATGACGATGTAAAGACGTATATTTTCGTATATTACACTTTAAATTCTCACCCATACATTAAAAAAAAAAAACCCTTAGAAGCCGGAGTTTGAATTTAATTTAGGTGACCTCGTATGGAATATTAATGGTTTTAAATGGGAATTTCGCGAAATTAGCTAGCTATTGCCAAGTTGGCTTCATATATGACAACTTATTTTTGACGCCAAATTTGGTGATATTTCATAAAATGTGGCGATAATTCGCCAAGTTTTTCAGCATTTGGCGCTACTGTGGTAACCCTACATTAGCATTTTTCAACAATTATTCCTTACAATGAGGCGGTCCTACCGGAATCGTGAGGGATACACAGAGACTTGGATTTTATATAAATAGATTCAAAAATCAAATACATATCTTAAGTATTTTTTACTTATATTTCTAAAAATTATCAATTAAATCGTTTAACATAGAAAACTTTTGACTTGCAATCAGATGTAACCTGCTCAGCCATTATTCAGGAAAAATTAAATCATTTGTTTATTTCGATTTCGCTGCGATTAGGAAGCCGGTCGTTTTAGCAACTTGGAATCACAAAATTAGTTTTCGAATTAGAATTTACTCATAAGCATTGCATTTGAGTTTCATAGTCATTATTATGTGCTAACTTCTTTGCTTTTCGTGCGTTTATACTTTTTTTGCTTTAAAGATATGTAATGAAAAGGATTTTGTAGCTCATAGGAAAGATAACAGTGGTGTAGTTGGGGGGGGGGGAACGCATGGGAACGCCGTTCTCAGAAATATTTGGTATTTGGTTTGTTACTATAAATATATATATATATCACCCACAAGCACAAACTTTTCTTCTTTTTCAAGCGAAACGATAACTATTGTTATTTATTACAACGATAATTATCAAGTTTATTGATACTGGAGATGAGCCTAGTGCTTCTCCAGACTATGAAAACTATACCCATTTCAACGTCTGAATGCGAAAGATTATTCAGCTGTATGAATTACATCATGGCCGATGCGAGAAATTCACTCTTTTTTGAAAAGCCAGTTCACATATTCGTAAGCCGTGTAGGACCTCCCTTAAAAGAATTTTTTCCTAAACCAAGTGGGATCTTGGTTGCGATCAAAAAGAGTATTAGCAGATGAGACAGCTTGTCATAAATCAAAGAACACAGAAATCACCTCTCATTATCATCCTTTACGGAAACTTCTGGGTTAGATGTGCGAGTAAGTAATATAGGGATCTGTTACTTCAATTAAATTTTGATTTATGATGGAAAATGTTACTACAAGATTGATAAAATATTGCTATTAGACGAATGCTATACAAATACAATACTCTAAAAACTAGAATAAGATAATTATAACTGTTAATTTAAAGAAGGCGGCTTTTTGCTAAATGTTTTAAATTAGCTTTTGGCTTAGCAAAATCCGGTAGTATGAACATCTACTCTATGAAAATGCGAGTTCCCACAAATATTTTTTTCCAACTAAGCACTGAAAGATAATGATACATCTTCAGTATGGTACTGCTATTTAAGATAAAAAAAAAATGGGAAAAGCGCTAAATGTAAAAAATCCCTGCCGGCTCGGGCCTACAGGCGGAGGTAGATTTCGAAGTTAAGTACTAAATTCACCAACAAAACTTAAATCAAGATTAGAGATAAACCCAGTTTCTTCATTAAAAATGAGCTCTAGGGAACTAAACATTTTGTGAAAAATTCTAATATACACGAATACGCACACGCATGTATATGAAATAGGTTTAAAAATGGCTAAAGCAAATTCAGAGAACCCCAAAGTGTTAAAATATGTTAATATTTCCATAGTCGGGTTTTTATCATGTTTTAATATGTTTCTTCAAGCTCACATGACGTTACATATTCACCTGCTGAGGTCCATTATATTACTAATATGACGCAATATTTTGATTTTTTTTTTTTTTAATTCGCCAAACTATTTATTCATTTTGAGTTTTCATGCCAAAATCTTGCTCTAGAAAACTTATGACGTAATATTCAATTTGTTTTCAATTCGCCAAACTGTTTATTTAATTTAATCTTCACGTGAAAATCTTGCAATAGGAAAGCAATAGTTGTGGTGAGAATTTTATTGCTTTTTTTAATTGTTGGCAACTGCTATAACGAAAAATATTTATTTTTTCCTGTCATTGTTGTGAAAGAGCTGGTTTTATCAGAATCATGTTAAGACGGAATTCAAAATTTTTAACCCTCCCAATTTGGCACCCACAAGAAGCCCAGATTCAGGAGGTGGAATCGGATGAAGAAGGAGCCGTGGCAGATAAATCTAAAGTCTCTTTGAAACAGGCTTTTGATGCATTAGATACATTAACAAAATTTGCCTAATCGAACAAAAGCTCCAACGCTGCTGAACACACAAGTCTGTGTATAATCCGTCACGATTTTTTAGGTAGCTTTCTTTACAAAAAGCTACCTATTGCAGCCGTTCGGAGGAAAGCGATTTCAAAAAATTTTGGTATATTTTCATCGATCATGACCACCAGACCCCGAAACCACCCTCCGTTCAAAATTGATATATATATATATATATATATATCAATATATATATGTAATAATAAAATAATGTGTTCCAGGTGGTATGGTTCTAGATGATGGTTAAGATGGGATGAGAAATTGACTCGGGAACCTTTATGCGAATCGAACTCATTTATTAGGCGCTCATCATCCATCTGATTCGCGAGTCGATCGCCGGTCCCGGAGCCAACTTGCATAGACTTTGGGAGGTTACATGGCCGTAAGTTTAGCTAGCCTCTCAAATAGCCAAATTCCATCTTTCTTCGCACGTGTTCTGGGTAATATGCTGAAGATTCTAATATTTTCCAGCAGAGGGCAGAATTGTTAATTTGGGAGGAACATCTAATTTAATTGGTTCATTAAGTTTTGATTGATCTGTGGTCAAGGCCCGCACAATGCCCAGGGACTGTGACGTATCAGACCTACCCACAGATGCCTGCAAAAAGCGCTTAGATTAGCAGTTTCACTTTTAAGAATCCTCCTAAAATGATATCTGAAAGTAATAAGATGTATTGCTGGGAAACAAAGTTACAAGGGGTAAAACTGGTTTTAGAAATAGATTTAAAGTTAAAAGAAAGAAACTTCGTATTTTAATTTAAATTTGGAATTTTAAAGGCTTTTTATCCTTTCATATCCCCCCCTCCAATTTGAGGTCCACCCGGAATTGCCTGCAAATCCGGGGGGACTCGCACGGAGAATGGCGAATACAAAGACAGATAAGTGCGACATTACAGATTAGGGTTAATGTTAAATCTAAAAGTAAATTTAAATTAAATGTAACATTAAAGTTAAGTTTGCTAAGATATGAGGACTGAATTTTGCTGCTGGAAAAAATATTTAAAATTTAAATTTTGACGTATAAACTTTAAGGAAAAAATTTAAGATTATAAATTTTTAAGCTGAAGTATATAAGTTTGGGATATGGCTCTCGAGACGATCTGATCGGACTTTACATATAATATTTGAATAATATAATGACATAAAATATGAAGACAAGCTGAAAACACAAACAACAATAATAGTACTAGAAATATATCGAAAGAAAAAAAAATAATAAAATGATACAATTTAAAGTAGTGACCATATTTTTCTTACTTGAAAGTCCTCCAGTTTGTGCATTTTTCAGTTAGAGTATTTAAGCACATATTTCAACTTTTTTATATAATGTTTAGACTCTGTAAAAATATAAATTTATGCACATAAGAGTCTTTTCCTTATTTTTCGAGGTAAGTTCTGTATTTTAATCCCTTATGGCATAAATTGGTATGATTTTCACAATAACTGAAATTATTATAAAATACAAAAATACAGGTAATATTAAAAAATATGTTAAATATAAAACGATACTCACATATGATTACTGGGAAGAAAAATTGGTTTATGCACAAAACATTCATATTATAGAAATATTTAAAAATTGAAAACTGTTCTTCACTCATTTGGAAATGTGAAAATGTAAAAATATGTTGAAATATAAAATTGATTAAAAAAAAAACTGTGAACATTAAACAAATATAACAATAATATTGAAATGCACAATGAAAATAAAGAAAAATATATTGAAGACTATTTACAAGGTAAGTAATATTTATCCTAAACCTCAGGGAGGTTTTAGCACATCCTAAACCATTTACGGTTTTCGCATAATCCTAAATCTCAATGGAGATTTTAGCAAAAATTAAAAAAAAGAAAAATGAGCTTTATGTTTATTTTTTGTGTGAAGATGCAGATGCAGTATACCTGTAAGCAATGGTGTTTATTATTTTGCAGACTGAGGTATTATTCATTTTCCTCAGTGGCATTAATAAACTAACGTCATAATTTAATAAACCACATTTACATCTCACTCAGCTCTTGGCAAATAGCAAAAATCTCTAAATTTTTAAGAATTCAAGAATTTTACTACTGGCAAACAGAAAAAAAATCAATAAATAAAACAGGAAAATTAAATAAATAAAACAAACAAAAAAATTAATAAAATAATAGACCCTGGTTCAAACAAACAGGATTATGACCAAGACTTCTAAGTGCATGGCAACCCGTTGACAAATTTTTGTTAGCTAGCTTTTATTGTCCGGACATTTATTTTATCAACAGTTGCCACATTTGTTCAGATTATACAGGTCACTGAATCCCCTTTGTCTGTGGAGGGTTGTTTTCGGTGGAAGTTACTTAAAAAATATATATATATTTTGTTTAAGACTTAATGGGGTGGAACCATGGTCATCTTTAAAAATTGGATGTGTGGAATTAGACACTATTGGATTTACCACGGTCAAAGTGGGGTTACCAAGGTCATGTCTAAACCAATGATTAAATTATGGGAAATATTTTGAACATGGTGGGAGCGGAACCTTCACCTGTTTTCTAAAATTGGCAGGGGTGAAATACCTGCTCATATCTTTTATTTATAAAATGGGATTTATTATAAAAAAACTATATATTGGATAAAATATTAAAAATTAAAATTAAAATATAACAATATAAAATATAATATTTAGCTATACACAAAACTCTAAAATGAATAATAACTGGCATAAAATTCTATATATAAAAACAAATACTTGAAAAACTGGCTGATCTTTTCTCATTATGCACAAATAAAATATACTTACCAACACAAAAATGATTAAAATATGGATTTAAATGAAAATAACACACAAACTGACATAACTTACTATTTACACACATGTAAAAATTTCAGGATGCTCATCTCTATTTATAAAAATAATTACTGGAACAGGACACTAACTATTCAATGGCGCAAGTATTTTTTGATAATTTTCTGTTTAAAACATGTAACTAGTTCAACATGTATTCACAGTATGCCCAAAAACTTTAAAATAAAATAAATTTACTTTTTGGTGATCGCACGTATGCTTCACCGGAGGAATAAGAAAACAAAAACTACTGTTACCTTAGTTATTACGATTTTAACGCGCATGCAACATGTCTACATCAAATTTTCAAAAATTTTAATCATAAACTTTAAATCTCACAAGAAAATTAAAAAATAAAAGTAATAAAAATTTGAAAATAATAAATTTAAATTGGCTTAAAATCTTTAAAATCCCTTTAATATAATACCTATATTGCTAACAGTATTTTTTGTTATATTTTCATTCATAGTTCTCATTATTACGAAAAACTTAACATTGTTTAATGTACAGAAAAACTTTTCTTATTACCAAAATATTTCATAAAATGAACATAAAAAGAAATCTGTAATGTTATCTAATTTACAAACTGAAAAAAAAAAATTAAAAGTCCTTCCGGCCAGTGCCGGGAGGAAGAGGTAGCTTTCATATTCCTTATTTTAAAAAAGCCAACTTATATTATTCAAACACACGAAGCTCAATTAAGTGGAAACCGAATGTAGGAGATTCAATACTAATTTTTATCAATACTAAATCATTATGAATGAGAATTTCGCGAAATTAGTCAGCTTTATCCAAGCTGCTTTTATTTAAAGTAACTTATATTTGGCTGCCAAATTCGGCGATTTCTTAAAGTGCCTGCCATTTTAAGACAACATGGTGGATGAGGCTAACCAGTGAACTTGGTCGAGACCTTAGTAATTGCTGTGCACATGCTAACTCACATCGGAATCGGTTGATATATACGAGTGCTGTCGCAGGCAAAAAATCAGATTTTTCAAAATGTCACCCACGTTAGAAATTGAAACTGCTATATCTGAGCCATTTTTTAAGATAAAAACAAACAAAAAATGCTCCTGAATCCTTATATCAAGGTCAAATACTTAAGAAAGAAACCCTTTTCAATTTCTAATTTTTTTGCACCTCACTTTAAATATATATATTTTTTAATTTAATGGCCGCCGTTTTGAAACAAGATGGCTGATGAAGCTGGCCAGCGAACTTGGTCGAGATATTGATGTATACTATCCACATGCCTTCTTCCATCGAAATAGGTGAATACGTGTGGTATCGCGAGACAAATACAAGATCGTTTCAAAGTGTTAGCCATGATAGAAATTCAAAGTGCTATAATTCAACCACTTTTTAAGATATAAACAAAAGAACAAATTTTCAGAAACAAAAACTGCTCCAGAATCTTTGTATCAAGGCCAAACACATAAAAAAAATCTTTTTCATTTTCCAATTTTTTAATACCTCATTTTAAATTTTAAATTACAGTTTTTTTAAATGGCAACCCTTTTGAAACAAGATGGCGAATGAAGCTGGCCAACGAACTCGGTCGAGACATTGGTATGTACTATGTACAGACCAAGTTACATTCAAATCGGTTCATAAATACACCTGTTATCGCGTGACAAAAATCAGGTCGTTTTAAAATGTCAGCCACAATAGAAATTCAAAATGTTATAACTCAGCCATTTTTTTAGATATAGACGAAACAAAACCTGTTCCGAAATCTTTGTATTAAGGTCAAACACATACGAAAAAACTCTTTTTCATTTTCCAATTTTTTGGTATCTCATTTTAAATTTAATTTTTTTTAAATTTTTTTAAATTGCCGCCATTTTGAAACAAGATGGCGGATGAAGCTGGCCAACGAACTCGGTTGAGTTATTTGTATGTACTATGTACACACCAATTTACATCCAAATCGGTTCATAAATACCTCAGTTATCACGTGGCAAAAATCAGGGCGTTTCAAAATGTCAGCCACACTAGAAATTCAAAATGCTGTAACTCAGCCATTTTTTAAGGTATAGACGAAAAAAAAACTGCTCCCGAATCTTTTTATCGAGGTCAAACACATAAGAAAAAAATATTTTTTCAATTTTCAATTTTTTGGTACCACATTTCACATTTAAATTTTTCTTAAAATTTTAAATGGCCGCCATTTTAAAACAAAATGGCTGATGAAGCTGGCCAACGAACTCGGTTGAGACATTGGTCTGTACTATGTATAAACGAAGTTACATCCAAATCGGTTCATAAATACGCCTTTTATCGCGTGACAAAATTCAGGACGTTTCAAAATGTCAGCTTCGCTAGAAATTCAAAATGCTATAACTCAGCCATTTTTTGAGATATAGACGAAACAAAAACTGCTACGGAGTCTTTGTATAAAGGTCAAATACATAAGAAAAAAATATTTTTCCATTTTCAATTTTTTGGTACCACATTTCAAATTTTAAATTTTTTTAAAATTTTTAAATGGCCGCCATTTTGAAACAAAATGGCGGATGAAGCTGGCCAACGAACTCGGTCGAGACATTGGTATGTATTATGTACACACCGAATTACATCCAAATCGGTTCATAAATACGAGAGTTACAGTGTGACATAGGTCAGATATATATATATCAATTCTGAACGGAGGGTGGTTTCGGGGTCTGGGGGTCATGATCGATGAAAATATACCAAAAGTTTTTGAAATCGCTTTCCTCCGAACGGCTGCAATAGGTAGCTTTTTGTAAAGAAAGCTACCTAAAAGGAAAATAATCTTTAAAAGAAAGCACGTCAGTTTTTTTTTTAGGTAGCTTTCATTACAAAAAGCTACCTATTGCAGCCGTTCGGAGGAAAGCGATTTCAAAAAATTTTGGTATATTTTCATCGATCATGACCCCCAGACCCCGAAACCACCCTCCGTTCAAAAGTTGATATATATATATATATATATATATATATATATATATATATATATATATATATATATATATATATCCATATATATATATATATATCTGACATTTGTCATACTCTAACTCTCGAATTTATGAACCGATTTGGATGTAATTCAGTATGTACATAGTACATACCAATGTCTCGACCGAGTTCGTTGGCCAGCTTCATCCGCCATTTTGTTTCAAAATGGCGGCCATTTAAAAATTTTTAAAAAAATTTAAATTTGAAATGTGGTACCAAAGAATTGAAAATGGAAAAATATTTTTTTCTTATGTATTTGACCTTTATACAAAGATTCCGGAGCAGTTTTTGTTTCGTCTATATCTTAAAAAATGGCAGAGTTATAGCATTTTGAATTTCTAGCGTGGCTGACATTTCGAAACGTCCTGAATTTTGTCACGCGATAAAAGGCGTATTTATGAACCGATTTGGATTTAACTTCGTTTGTACATAGTACATACCAATGTCTCGACCGAGTTCGTTGGCCAGCTTCATCCGCCATCTTGTTTAAAAATGGCAGCCATTTAAATTTTTAAGAAAAATTTAAATTTGAAATGTGGTACCAAAAAATTGAAAATTGAAAAAATATTTTTTTATTATGTATTATACCTTGATACAAAGATTCGGGAGCAGTTTTTGTTTCGTCTATATCTTAAAAAATGGCTGAGTTATGGCATTTTGAATTTCTAGCGTGGCTGATATTTTGAAACGTCCTCATATTTGTCACGTGATAACAGGCGTATTTATGAATCGATTTGGATGTACCTTGGTGTGTACATAGTACATACAAATATCTCGACCGAGTTCGATGGCCAACTTCATCCGCCATCTTGTTTCAAAATGGCGGTCATTTAAAAAAAATTAAAAAAATTAAAATTTAAAATAAGATACCAAAAAATTGGAAAATGAAAAAGATTTTTTTCGTATGTGTTTGACCTTAATACAAAGATTCCGGAACAGTTTCTGTTTCGTCCATATCTAAAAAAATGGCTGAGTTATAGCATTTTGAATTTCTATTCTGGCTGACATTTTAAAACGACCTGATTTTTGTCACGCGATAACAAGCGTATTTATGAATCGATTTGGATGTTACTTGGTCTGTACATAGTACATACCAATGTCTCGACCGAGTTCGTTGGCCAGCTTCATTCGCCATCTTATTTCAAAAAGGGTTGCCATTTAAAAAAAAATTAAATTTAAAATTTAAAATGAGGTATTAAAAAATTGGAAAATGAAAAAGATTTTTTTATGTGTTTGGCGTTGATACAAAGATTCCGGAGCAGATTTTGTTTCTGAAAATTTGTTCTTTTGTTTATATCTGAAAAAATGGTTGGATTATAGCTCTTTGAATGTCTAGTATGGCTAACATTTTGAAACGATCAGGTATTTGTCACGCGATTTCGCCTATTTCCATGTAAGAATGCATGTGGATAATATACATCAACATCTCAGCCAAATATAAGTTACTTTAAATAAAAGCAGCTTGGATAAAGCTGACTAATTTCACAAAATTCTCATTCATAATGATTTAGTATTGATAAAAATTAGTATTGAATCTCCTATATTCGATTTTCACTAAATTGAGCTTCTTGTGTTTGAATAATATAAGTTGGCATTTTTAAAATAAGGAATTTGAAAGCTACCTCTTCCTCCCGGCACTGGCCGGAAGGACTTTTTTTTTCCAACTTTTATACGTAATTTTTCAAAGACAAACATCGATGAAAGTAAAATAAAAAGAAGCTTCATACCTGTAGGTTAGCATATCCAAATAAAAACATGTAAATAAATTTATAAAAAAAAGTACACTTTATCACCACTTTAAATGAAAAAAATTCCTTCCGGCCAGTGCCGGGAGGAAGAGGTGGCTTTCAAATACCTTATTTTAAAAAAGCCAACTTATATTATTCAAACACACGAAGCTCAATTTAGTGGAAACCGAATATAGGAGATTCAATACTAATTTTTATCAATACTAAATCATTATGAATGAGAATTTCACGAAATTAGTCAGCTTTATCCAAGCTGCTTTTATTTAAAGTAACTTATATTTGGCTGAGATGTTGATGTATACTATCCACATGCTTTCTCACATGGAAATAGGCGAATACGTGTGTTATCGCGTGACAAATACAAGATCGTTTCAAAATGTTAGCCATACTAGAAATTCAAAGTGCTGTAATTCAACCATTTTTTAAGATATAAACAAAAGAACAAATTTTCAGAAACAAAATCTGCTCCGGAATCTTTGTATCAAGGCCAAACACATAAAAAATCTTTTTCATTTTCCAATTTTTTAATACCTCATTTTAAATTTTAAATTTAATTTTTTTTAAATGGCAACCCTTTTGAAACAAGATGGCGAATAAAGCTAGCCAACGAACTCGGTCGAGACATTGGTATGTACTATGTACAGACCAAGTAACATCCAAATCGGTTCATAAATACGCTTGTTATCGCGTGACAAAAATCAGGTCGTTTTAAAATGTCAGCCACAGTAGAAATTCAAAACGCTATAACTCAGCCATTTTTTTAGATATAGACGAAACAAAAACTGTTCCGGGATCTTTGTATTAAGGTCAAACACATACAAAAAAAATCTTTTTCATTTTCTAATATTTTGGTATCTCATTTTAAATTTTAAATTTTTAAAAATTTTTTAAATGGCCGCCATTTTGAAACAAGATGGCGGATGAAGCTGGCCAACGAACTCGGTCGAGATATTTGTATGTACTATGTACACACCAAAGTACATCCAAATCGGTTCATAAATACGCCTGTTATCACGTGACAAATATCAGGACGTTTCAAAATGTCAGCCACGCTACAAATTCAAAATGCTATAACTCAGCCATTTTTTGAGATATAGACGAAACAAAAACTGCTCCCGAATCTTTGTATCAAGGTCAAATACATAAAAAAAAATATTTTTTCAATTTTAAATTTTTTGGTACCACATATCAAATTTCAAATTTTTAAGAAAATTTTAAATGGCCGCCATTTTGAAACAAAATGGCGGATGAAGCTGGCCAACGAACTCGGTCGACACATTGGTATGTACTATGTACACACCGAATTACATCCAAATCGGTACATAAATTCGAGAGTTACAGTATGACAAAGGTCAGATATATATATATATATATATATATATATCAACTTTTGAACGGAGGGTGGTTTCGGGGTCTGGGTGTCATGATCGATGAAAATATACCAAAATTTTTTGAAATCGCTTTCCTCCGAACGGCTACAATAGATAGCTTTTTGTAATGAAAGCTACCTAATAAAAGAAGTTCAGTTGTCCAGTGATTTCAAATGTGAATCACTCTTTTTTTTTTTTTTTCTTCTTTAGATTCTGCATGTTTCATGCGATGATAAGCGAAGAAAACGAAAAGTTGACCTCTGTCCTTGAAAACAGCTGTCCGTGTTTGACCTAGTTTTTCTGCTGATAGTTTTCATCAGTTTTTATTTCGCAAAGAGAAAGCGGTGCAAAAATCAGTTCTGTTAGGTGTTGCAGTAGGGAAGAAAAAGAATGTTTTTTTTTAAATCTCACACTTCTATTATCAGACTGTTAATTTCTGTTATCAGACGACGCAGAGAGAGAGGGCAAAAAAAAATTAATGGTTACGCTTCTTGTTTCGTCCAAACTTTTCATGGCAGGTTGTTTTTCAGATTTAGATAATAACACCGAGATTTTCACAGTGGTAAGTCTTTTCCGGGTGTCCTTTTGCCGTAGAAATTGATTTAAAAAGTTTTTCGCCGACTTACGACGTTTTCGGAAACACGTCACTGGCCAGGCATGGGATTACCGGCGTAGAGATTATGTAGGCGCTGGGATTTTCGTTGGATTTCAACGGCAGGTGACGGGCTAGGCTTGGGACTTTTCAAAGCATATGAGCGGGATCTATCCGGTCCGAATTCAGCATTCACTGGGCTAAAGTAACTGTTCGTGGCCGATCTCAGCTCTCGGAATTTGAATTCCTTTTGGTTAAGGCTTGGGATTTTTCACGCGCATCCTTTATCCTGCGCGACTTCTGTAATAATAAGATAATGTTATTCCAGGTGGTATGGTCCTAGATGATGTCTAAGATGGGATGAGAAATTGACTCGGGGACCTTTATGCGAATCGAACTCATTTATTAGGCGCTCATCATCCATCTGATTCGCGAGTCGATCGCCGGTCCCGGAGCCAACTTGCGTAGACTTTGGGAGGTTACATAGCCGTAAGTTTAGCTAGCCTCTCAAATAGCCAAATTCCACCTTTCTTCGCACGTGTTCTGGGTAATATGCTGAAGATTCTAATATTTTCCAGCAGAGGGCAGAATTGTTAATTTGGGAGGAACATCTAATTTAATTGGTTCATTAAGTTTTGATTGATCTGTGGTCAAGGCCCGCACAATGCCCAGGGACTGTGACGTATCAGACCTACCCACAGATGCCTGCAAAAAGCGCTTAGATTAGCAGTTTCACTTTTAAGAATCCTCCTAAAATGATATCTGAAAGTAATAAGATGTATTGCTGGGAAACAAAGTTACAAGGGGTAAAACTGGTTTTAGAAATAGATTTAAAGTTAAAAGAAAGAAACTTCGGATTTTAATTTAAATTTGGAATTTTAAAGGCATTTTATCCTTTCATATATATATATATATATATATATATATATATATACAGTCCACGCTCGTTTTTACGAACACGTAGGGAACACTAAAATAGTTCGTAAAATAGAAAGTTCGTAAAATAGAAAAACACCAAAAATGATATGAATACGTACGTTATTCTTATCGAATTTTATCAAACTGCCCCCTCTTCATAGATGAAGCAGTATTTCAAGATTATTTATTATTTAATAAAGTTATATATATACAAGAAATAAATGCAAATTTATACACAAAAGATAATTTTAGTACACTGAAACATACTTTGAAAATATTACATATGAAAACACAGACTGGATTAGTTCATAGTAGGCGAAAATACATAGATCAAAACATAGATCAAAAATTAGGATTGGAAATAATCACTTATCTTTTTTTAATCACATTTTGGAAAGTAAATGTTTCCATTTTAACTATGCTTGAAATCCTTTCACAGTTATTGTTCCCTTCAAAAAACTGCCTTAGTCCTGACAACCATTACTTGAAATTGTTGCTAAGCCCTCTCCCTCCTTGGTTGGTTGGTTGGTTGGTTGATTTTTGACGGCCGATTATCTACACTTGGGATATAGGCCCTGGGGGGGAGTGCCCTTCGTGGGGGTCTTTCTAAGGGAACCCAACCCGCACTCACGCATGGAAATCCAAGGTTTCGAAGAAAACCACGAAAACTCCGAAACGGTTAGGCCAACGGGCGCGACTGGGTTCGAACCCAGCACTTCCCGTCTACCAGCTTCGAGAGCAGAACCTCTCGGCCACTGGTGGCGCCCGAAAGAGATTGGGAAAAACAACACATTCATGGAATGCACCTGATGTCTCATTGCACCTGTTGAGAGTTTAATTGACGTAACACTGCGTTCAGATATTTTTAAAAAAATGAAGAAGTATGAAAACTGAGTTCGCAAAAAAGAGATTTTCATAATCCGTAGTTCGTAAATGGGAGCGAAAAATTACATTGATTCTATGGGAGTGTATTCGGGACCACTCTATAGTTCGTAAAATCGCAAGTGTTCGTAAAAAAGAGGTTCGCAAAAACGAGCGTCTACTGTATATATATATCTGACCTATGTCACACTGTAACTCTCGTATTTATGAACCGATTTGGATGTAATTCGGTGTGTACATAGTACATACCAATGTCTCGACCGAGTTCGTTGGCCAACTTCATCCGCCCTTTTGTTTGAAAATGGCGGCCATTTAAAATTTTTTAAAAAATTTAAAATTTGAAATGTGGTACCAAAAAATTGAAAATGGAAAAATATTTTTTTTCTTATGTATTTGACATTTATACAAAGACTCCGTAGCAGTTTTTGTTTCGTCTATATCTTAAAAAATGGCTGAGTTATAGCATTTTGAATTTCTAGTGAAGCTGACATTTTGAAACGTCCTGAATTTTGTCACCCGATAAAAGGCGTATTTATGAACCGATTTGGATGCAACTTCGTTTATACATAGTACAGACCAATGTCTCGAACGAGTTCGTTGGCCAGCTTCATCCGCCATCTTGTTTAAAAATGGCGGCCATTTAAAATTTTCTTAAAAATTTTAATTTGAAATGTGGTAACAAAAAATTGAAAATTGAAAAAATATTTTTTTCTTATGTGTTTGACCTTGATAAAAAGATTCGGGAGCAGTTTTTGTTTCATCTGTATCTTAAAAAATGACTGAGTTATAGCATTTTGAATTTCTAGCGTGGCTGACATTTTGAAACGTCCTGATTTTTACCACGTTATAACAGACGTATTTATGAACCGATTGGGATGTTCCTTGGTGTGTACATAGTACATACAACTAACTCAACCGAGTTCGTTGACCAGCTTCATTCGCCATCTTGTTTCAAAATGGTGGGCATTTAAAAAATTTTTTAAAAAATTAAATTTAAAATGAGATACCAAAAAATTGAAAAATGAAAAAGATTTTTTTTGTATGTGTTTGACCTTAATACAAAGATTCCGGAACAGGTTTTGTTTCGTCTACATCTAAAAAAATGGCTGAGTTATAACATTTTGAATTTCTATTGTGGCTGACATCTTAAAACGACCTGATTTTTGTCACGCGATAACAGGCGTATTTATGAACCGATTTGAATGTAACTTGGTCTGTACATAGTACATACCAATGTCTCGACCGAGTTCGTTGGCCAGCTTCATTCGCCATCTTGTTTCAAAAGGGTTGCCATTTAAAAAAAAATGTAATTTAAAATTTAAAATGAGGTATTAAAAAATTGGAAAATGAAAAAGATTTTTTTTATGTGTTTGGCCTTGATACAAAGATTCTGGAGCAGTTTTTGTTTCTGAAAATTTGTTCTTTTGTTTATATCTTAAAAAGTGGTTGAATTATAGCACTTTGAATTTCTATCATGGCTAACTCTTTGAAACGATCTTGTATTTGTCACGCGATACCACACGTATTCGCCTATTTCGATGGAAGAAGGCATGTGGATAGTATACATCAATATCTCGACCAAGTTCGCTGGCCAGCTTCATCAGCCATCTTGTTTCAAAATGGCGGCCATTAAATTAAAAAAAAAATATATTTAAAGTGAGGTGCAAAAATAGAAATTGAAAAAGGTTTCTTTCTTAAGTATTTGACCTTGTTATAAGGATTCAGGAGCATTTTTTGTTTGTCTTTATCTTAAAAAATGGCTCATATATAGCAGTTTCAATTTCTAAAGTGGGTGACATTTTGAAAAATCTGATTTTTTATCTGCGACAGCACTCGTATATATCAACCGATTCCGATATGAGTGAGCATGTGCACAGCAGTTACTAAGGTCTCGACCAAGTTCACTGGTTAGCCTCATCTACCATGTTGTCTTAAAATGGCAGGCACTTTAAGAAATCGCCGAATTTGGCAGCCAAATATAAGTGACTTTAAATAAATCAGCTTGGATAAAGCTGACTAATTTCGCGAAATTCTCATTCATAATGATTTCGTATTGTAAAAATTAGTATTGAATCTCCTACATTCGGTTTCCACTTAATTGAGCTTCGTGTGTTTGAATAATATAAGTTGGCTTTTTAAAAATAAGGAATATGAAAGCTACCTCTTCCTCCCGGCACTGGCCGGAAGGACTTTTGAAGAAGAAATCCGAATCACGGAAGCAACATGATATCAGAGACTTTTTAAAAATGCAATGGTAATATTAATTTTTTACTACATGTACAATGTAATGTACATATACAGTGCCTCATATGTACATTACATTGTACATATACACTATATATTAAATAATTGGATTTTAAGATTGTACTCAATGTTTTTCTTTAATGCTCACAGTTGTTAGAATGACGGTAAAACAGTATTTCTCAGTAACAATAAAACAGTATTTCTCAGATATTTATATAATTTGTACATGTTGATAATGTAGGTGAACACACACACACACATACACAAAAAAATACATTGACGTTCGATAATCCGGCAAAATCGCTAATTGGGCTCGGCTGTGGTCCCTAACGTGCGGGATTAAAGAACTTCTACTGTGTGTCATCTAAATCTGAAAAGTATGTGGGATTAATTCATTAACAAATACTAAGTAAAATTCTACAGAAATCGTAATGAACGTTTTTTTGCTCATTTCACCCTTTTAAATTTCGAATTTGTTTAGAAACCATCCTAAGCGAGCATTTGTATACCCTAAAAGCAGCCGTCATGTCAAATTTCAAGTTTCTAGTCACTTGGAGTATCACAAAAATAATGAGTTTAGAACTTTTCCCCAGGATTACGGAGTCGGAATCATTCCCATTTTTGAGCAAAAGAGTCAGAGTCGCTAAATAACGAGCCGACTCCGACTCGAGCTTTTTTGTTAGACAGATTGACGTGAAATTAAACCAATTATATGTCATTTTAAATCGATAATATGAATCGCTATAGTTATTTTTGGACTATACCATTTTTGACCATACATCATCCTAAGTTAAAGATGCCTACATACTGCCCAGTGTAGAGAGTATATGAAAATCATTTTTAATTGAAAAAAAAAAAATCACTTTTTTGTTACTATACTTTTATTATCGCGCAGGCATGTCAAACTCGTTTACCTCCGTGGGTCAAATTAACCATTGTATACAAAGCCGCGGGCCACATTACAGAAAACAAAGAAAGAAAAATTACAAATTTTAGCCCCGATATACTATTTTTGTTTCCCAGAAAATAAAGTGTCGTCTCCTCTCCAAAACATAACGCTCCGTTGTACAAGCCAGCCGTAAAACAAAGCAGATGTATCATTCTACTTTTAAATACTCTACTGCAATTTTTTAGACTTTTGAGCATCGCATATTTTCGATTTTTATACCGTCGTATTGGGAAAAATGAGTACTTTTTAATGCAATTTGTTTGAAAACCGCATCTCTATTTTTGAGATATTAATTTTTTTGTAGTTTTTACAGACGTTTGTTTCATTTTGGCAACTCAAGTACTCCATTTCTGTATAAAGTAAAGAAAAAATAATTGGAAAATAGTAATTATATATTTTTCTTGCTATTTTCCCATAACTACTGAAAAAAAAAAGTAAACAAAATGTGTTCTATTTTGAAAAAATATAAATGAAGGATTTCTGATACAACATGGTGCTATTATAAACATAAACTATATTTAATTTAATTATATATATTACAAACTTATGAAGGCATATGAATTATTAGATAGCCGATTTTTTGTGTCGAATTTCTTAAGTGACATCCGAATTTATTTATTTATTTTTTTTTAACCATTTGGGAAAATAGTTATATTAATAGTGTCAGGGTAGGAAATCAAAAACATATCTGAAACGTTTTATTGGCTGAATCCGCATTTTATTCGTTTTCGGATGGGTCTATACTATAATCTATATTTTCCCTTTACTTTCAACAGAGATGGATACTTCTGTTGCCACTATCTCAAAAAAATAATAAAAACTACAAAAAAAAAAAAAAAAAAAAAAAAAAAAATCAATAACTCAGAAACAAATTGAGATACAGCTTTCAAACACATTGCATTTAAAAGTAAATTTTTTTTTCTCTATACGACGGTGTAAAAAGTAATATTGTGGGATGTTTAGAAGTTTAAGAATGAAATTTCATTTAAAATGGGTCCGGGAATATTAATGTTTAATCCATGGCGTACGTAATGTATGACCAGCTCCGTAGAAGTTTAAAAATTTAGAGTATCGAAAAATGTAATCCATGGCGTACGTAATGTATGATCAACTCCGTGCGATTTTTTATGTCTTAAATTTTAGTCTTCGAAAAAATCATTTTCCGAATAGTCGCTGCAATTTGTTAAATTGCTTTTTTATTATTATTATTATTTGTGTATTATTCAGCGATAGTAACGCCCTATGTATACTTTACTGTAGATCAGTGGTTCCCAACCTTTTATTGCCCACGCCCCACCAAAGCATATGCACAGTCATTATGTCCCCCCCCCCCCCCTTCTTGCAAAATTATGTCTCTTTTTATTTACAAATTGAGCTCTGTTCACACGGTGAAAGCGTAAAAGAGCCTATTTAATAACTATTCATTTCACATTTTTTAACTTATCAAAAAGGTGAATCGTCTGTTACAAACATGATTTTGAAATAATTCTATAAATGCAATGAAGCTATACATCTTCGTCTTCATTCCAAAAGAGTTTTGTGTTGCTTTTACAACTTACCTCAATGTTAAAGGAAAGTGTTATACAGTCTGCATTTTTAGCTTCACAAAATATACTGAAGAGAGACTTACATTTAGCATTAAAATTGATAAAATTCACACATTTCATTATTCATTTTTGTAACTTATTAAGAATTGGTAGAAAAGCTTTGGATACTAAATTTTCTTTCTATGGGTAACATAATACACAAGAAGCATTTCAAGATTCTCATTTTAATCAATTTTAAATAACCATTATTCCCCGTTACAACACACTTTCTCTGTTTTCCTTTTCTCAATATCATTAATTGTCTTTTATGTATTATCTGATTTGGAAATTTAAAATGTGAATGTCATCGTATAAATTATTTTACTGTGCAGGATGCCTGCACTAGAGCAATAGATATTTAACATCTATCAATTTCTTTTTCTAATGTGACTTAAGATTTATAAATTTTATAAAGTTAGTTGTATCACGTTCAGATATTTCATACGTTTTTTAGGTTAAATATGGTCAAGAAAGCCAGATTTATATATATATATATTTTAGTAGTCTCACGTGTAAAATTTTCTTCGTGTGGCATATAGCAGAGCGAATCGAAGTAGAAAACTCATTCAATAAATAATCGGAAGCGTTACGAAAAATTGTAAAATACAATAATAACCTAAAAAATTAAAGAAATTTTTTAATACCGCTAAAAAGCAATTGAAAAAATTTGAAAGATTATTCGTATAATTATTCTGGTGTAGTGAGAGACAGAGAGACAAAAGAAACGGATAACGAATGGGTGAGTAACAAATTTGGATTTGCCCCTTACCCTAAAAAGTCATATTGCCCCCCGGTGGGGCGTACGCCCCACGTTGGGAACCACTGCTGTAGATGTTGTTTAAGTCTGGATCGTAAATAAGGAGTTCTTCAGAGGATGCGAACGACGTCATTTTATATAAAATAAAAGCGTGTGTTTTAAGTCTTAAAACTGAAATATGTTTTGTATTATCTATATTTATATGCATATATATATATATATATATATTTTTTTTTTTCCCCGTCTGGGCGATACTAAATTCTGAAAAAGCAGAATTCCTGTTTTCTAGTTATTATTTTCCTTTTTCACAGAATGAAATTTGTGCGCACAAAATACAGCTTTGTTAAAGGAAGAAAGAAAACATGAAACTTTCTAAAGCTGTTTATCGGAAAAATTTAAATTACTCACCGGAAAATTTTAAAATTAAAAGTAATCAATCTTTTAAGTAAAATTGCGTTAATTCTTTTATTCTGTAAAGTTAAAACTAGCAAGGATGTCATACAAAAGTGCGATGAAAACCATAAGTAAAAATACATTCAGACAAAAACAAAAATATTTTTAAACACACATCTGGCAAATAAAAGTGTAAATCGCAATAAAAATGTAAAATAATAATAATAATAAATTATATATATTCTTATGTGCATTACCTTATGTGCGCTTTTCTGTTGAAATTACTCCTCTTTATAAAACCAATCATTGCAGGAACACTTATTTCAATACAGGCTTACTTCTTTTTGCAACACTAAGGGGCTCTGCCCCCTGCAAGCTACGCTTGCCAACCCCCCGTTCAGACACCGCAGAATCTAAAAGTGCGCTAATTTGATCGGTTTTTAAAACACTAGAGAAGATTGAATTATAATGAAAAACCTATAGCGATCTCCCTGTAAACGGGTTTCCATTCAATTCCCTTTGATTGCGAAAATTTAATGCAAATCAGTTGCTGTTAAGACATCCAGTGGTTGTTATTGTGTTTGGTTAAAGAAGATCAGTTAAAAATTTCAAAAGAAGCAAAAATAAAATGAATTAAGTAAACAGAGTCTTTGCCGACCGGTATTTTTTAACAGCGTTATAAACGATTGATATAATACAATTTACTACAATTACTACAATTTACTGCTTTAACACCCTTCAAGGGCGGTAGTTCATTTTTGGAGCATTTAATTTTAATTCTTAAATGCCATATTGGCACCAGAATATTGGAATGAAAATTCTCCTTTTATTAAGTAAGTGAACAAAAGCATTTTCATATTTCGAAATTTCTGGTGTCTCAAATTCTGGTGTCATTCACTGATTTCAACATTTTACGAATAGAAGTAACTTGCCCCTAAAAGGTTAAACGCATATTAATGTATTTATTATTTTAAAGTTTCCTTTCTCTTTTAATATTCACGTGTGAATACAATTTTCGAAACATAATTTTCAATATTTTCCTGCTTTTAACACGTACTCATTTAATAGTAATTTTAAGGGGTTTTTTTCTGTTTTTAATAGTCATGTGTAAATAAATTTTTAATCGTTAGGAAATATTATTCTTTGCGCTGTTTTTAGAATTGAAAACAATCTCTATAATAATAGCCTAAGTCATGTGACTATCATCAACAGTTCCTTCGTTTTTCACAAGAAAGGTTTCCATTTTGATTAAAGAATCAACGTTACTTTTTCGAGTAAAACTACAAAAAACTTGCCATGATCGCAAAGAATTCTTGGTACTTTTATGTTAGCTGGGTTAAAATCTGGCCAATAGCTTTTTTTTTTAACTCGCCAGTTAGCATTTTTTTTATTTTTCGAGTGGTAAATTATAACGGTACTACTTGGTTATCCCATCGACCAAAAATCTATCGCCAGACTAAGATTAAATGCCAATGATAGTTGATCGTAAATGTCACATTCACTTGACTGTAAGGAAGTTACATGTGTTTACGCCATCAAGTGATTTCTATTTCGACGTTTTATTTGTATTTGTATTTTATACTAATTTATTTGTTCTTTCGTTAATTAAAATAAAAATTACGTCAACTTGTGTAATTTGGCGATTTATATAATTTGGTGATATTGGTCATTGACTTATAAGCGGACTCTCATGTCAAGCACACAAGTCATATGTTTGTTGTTCAATAAATAAATAAATTAAATAAATGTCTCGGGCAATTTCTAAATTTAAACTGTTTTGCAACATTATTTTTTGTTCATTTTATGTAATAACTGTAATGTGATATAATTTCTCCTATTTAATACGTCTAACGTATGTTAATGAATTTATTAAGAAAGTTCTTTTAAATAAGACATTTTAAATCTGACGTAATTTTTACCAAACTTTCCTTTCTCTTTTTAATATTCACGTGAAAATACTTTTATTAGAAATGAAATGTTATTTGCCCTGAAATAGTTGAAAAGATCATCTCAAAATATCAAGTAAATGTCTCGCGAAATTCTTAAATTTAAACTGTTTTGCAATATTATTTTGTGTTCATTTTACGTAATAAGTGCAATGTGACGTAAATGTGACGTAATTTCTCCTACTTAATACTTCTAACGCATCTTAACGAATTTATTATTTTACAATATCCTTTCTGTTTTAAAATTCACGTGTCAATATAAATTTTATGACGTAATTTTTAATAAGTTCCTGCTTTTTATACGTAATTATTTAATTCTATTTCCAAATGTTTTTTTTTCTCTGTTTATAATAGTCACGTGTAAATAATTTTTTAATTTGAAGCAAAAACTATTGTTTGCGCTGTTTATATAGTTGGCAACAGTTTAAATTAAAACCATTTTCTAAAATATGTAAAATCTCTCGAAATACTGAAAATTTCAGTTTAAAATAGAAATAAAACCTCAAAAAGTCAGTCAAATTAAAAAAAAAAAAAAAAAAAAAAAAAAAAAAAAAAAAAAAATACAATCTGCACACCGGAAACTTCACACGTATAAAATGATCTAAAAATGATTAAATTCCCATGCATAGTTTTTGCTCCTATAAAACTTTTTTAATGCAACGATTTTGTCCAACTTTAGCATTAAATATATCTTAAAATAATTCTTCGTTTTAAAAACTGTCTGCATCGGCGTGTTTATCAAACATTTCTCTATAATATCACCGATTTTCATATTTTTGTATGCAATATTTTTCTTAATATTAACGAAGAAAGACCTCCGGTCACAAAAAATTCAAAACCGGCGGCGGCGGTGACAGCGGTAGTTACTTTTTTTTAGAATAGAGAAAAACCTTATTAAGTCATTTTTTTTCATAATTGAAGTCAAAAATAACATCTATGATGGTTGTAGAGAAATAATTTACAGAAGCTTTTCACTTGTTTTTAAGTACACATCATGCCTGCAAATAAAAAGTGCCAACTGAGTGGAATTTTGTCAATAAATAAAATTACTATACTGATATAGTGGTAAATATTTCGAATTAAAAAAATTCTCGAACTTAGCAACTTCAGCTACGGTATATAGTTAGTTCAGTATAGGTGTGTTCATGAAAAGTATATTTTCTGCATCAAACATGAATTTAAATCAAACACAGGGAAAATGCCAAAAGCTTGACGGGCCACTGATAAGTTGACGTCGGGGCAAGTGTGGCCCGCGGGACATGTGTTTGACATGCGTGCTATACGGCTTCAATATTTATGATGCTTTAACCACTTGTTTTCCTTTATTCTAAACTACATTAATTTTTTTCGATGAGTCTTCATTTGAATGTAATAGTTTAAGAGTCTAAGTAATCATTAATGTTGTTATTCTGTATTCTATGGCTTGTGAAACTATCGTAATCTTAAATATACGGTAAAATTTCCCCATAAATATCTATACAGTATCTCTCTATTCTAAAAAAAAGTAACTACCGCTGTCACCGCCGCCGCCGCCGCCGCCGGTTTTGAATATTTTGTGACCAGAGGTCATTCTTCGTTAATATTGAGAAAAATAATGCATACAAAAATATGAAAATCAGTGGTTTTATACAGAAATGTTTGATAAACACGCTGATGCAGACAGTTTTCAAATCGAAGAATTATTTTAAGAGATATTTAATGCTAAAGTTGGACAAAATCGTTCCACTAAAAAAGTTTTATAGCAGCAAAAACTATACAATGCAGTGTAATCATTTTTAGATCATTTTAAGCGTTAGAATTTGCCGGAGTGCAGATTGCATTAATTTTTTTATTTTGACTCATTTTTTCAGGCTTTATTTCTATTTTAAATTCAAATTTTCAGCATTTCTAGAGATATTTTTTACAGATTTCAGAAAATTGTACTAATTTAAACAGTTGCCAACTGTATAAAAAGCGCAAGCAATAATGTTTGCTTCAAATTAAAAATTTATTTACACGTGACTATTATAAACAGGAAAATAACTTTCAAATTAGAATTAAATAATTATGTATAAAAAGCAGGAACTTATTAAAAATTACGTCATACAAAGTACACACGTGAATTTTAAAAGAGAAAGGATATTGTAAAATAATAAATTCATTAACATGCGTTAGAAGTCTTAGGAGAAATTACGTCATATTTACATCGCATTATAGTTATTACATAAAATGAACACAAAATAATATTGCATAAAAGTTTAAATTTAGAAATTGCGCTAGACATTTATTTAATATTTTGAGAGGATATTTTCAACTATTTTTGTTAGGAAACCGCAAATAATATTTCATTGCTAACAAAAGTACTTTCACGCGATTATTTAAAAGAGAAAGAATAGCTTGGTAAAAATTACGTCAGATTAAAACCGATTAATTTAAAATGTCTCATTTAAAAGAACTTTCTTTTCGCTTTGTTAAAAAATACCAGGAGACAAAGACTCTGTTTACTTAATTCCTTTTATATTAGCTTATTTTGAAATGTTGTTACACGTGTCTACGTCATCAAGTTATTTTTATTTCGACGTTTTATTTGTATTTTTATTAATGTTGTACGAATTTATTTGTTCTTTCGTTATTTAAAATAAAAATTATGTCAATTTGTATAATTTGGCGAGTGGTTTGGCGATTTATATAATTTGGCGAAATGGGTCGACGGGATAATCAAGTAGTACCGCAGCGGATTTGGCGTTAAAATTCCCCAATCAAAGAGAAATGAATAGAATTTCGTTTATAGGGAGATCGCCACTGTTTTTTAAATTATAATTCAATCTTTCGAAATCTTTTTAACCCCTTCGGGACGGGAGCCTTTTGCGAAAATTTTAATATTTTGTCACCGTTCTTTTTAAAACAGAAATTTGTGTCTTCGTGAATCGAGAAAATGCGCTGATTAAATAAGGCAGATTTTACAGTAAAATTTTACTGGTGAGAAAAAACAAGGATTCTGAGCGCTTCATGCGGCACGTATACGTGCCGCTCTTCCCCAAGGGGTTAAAGCCGATCAAATTAGCGTGCATTTAGAGCCTGCGGTGTCTGGACGGGGGTTGGCGAGCGTAGCTCGTAGGGGGCCGAGCCCCCTAGTTCTTTAAAACAATCTTAATTGCATGTTATAAAAATTGGTTTTTTTTTTTTTTTTTGGTAGGAATTGAATCGGGCCGGGCCAGATTTCATTGATTCTTACATGGGCTGAGCTAGTTTACACTGATTTTTGCACGGGTCTGGGCGTGAACTGCAAAAATATATACGATCAGGGCAGAACTTTCATGGGTCCGGGCCTGGAAACTGTGGCCCATGCAGATCTCTAATAGGAGATAATGCGAAAATTGTAAATTTCTGTTATTTTTGGAGGCCAAGTAACCCGAAATAGCGTTGTAATAGAAACCTTTTCCCCCTCAGATACTTCAGGTACGTGTTACCATAGAAGTAAAGCCAAAATTGTATCACCTTTATTTCCATGTGCACAGGACTCAAAATAATGTGAAATTGTAATTATTTTTTTCTGAATTGGCGGTATCCAAAATAACGATAAAATAGTATTACATCATCTTTCTCCTTTTTATTTTCGGATTTTTCAGCTCTGCAGAATCCGAAAGAAAGCCGAAATTGTAAAATTGATGCGTAGAGTTTTTATTTTTTTGTTTCGAATCCGCAGAACTCTATTTCCGAAATGGTAAATTTTCTTCTTTATTTTTCTCCCTTTCCGTCGAAATTTTTCGTGTCCTCCAGACACGAAATAACAACAAAATTGTAACATTTTCGCCTATTCTTTTCAAAGTTCGTAAATTCTAAATAGCAAAATTTCTGTTTTGTTTTCTTCTTTAGACTTCGGTAGTTGGATTTTCGGGTTTGCGGGAGGCGAAATTGTAAAATTAATAGAGCGGAATATATAATTTTTTCCCTTTTTTCTTTCGAAACCCTAAGAACAGAATTAGTGAAATTTTTTCTTTAATTTTATTGCGTTCCTCATAATTTTAATTAATAGCCACCAGTAGTATGTTAGCCAGACCGGAGTCGGAATCGTTAAAATTTCCGGAGTCTGAGTCGGCCCTTTGTTCCCACCGACTCCGCGGCCCAGCTTTTTCCCCCCCCCTGCATCCTTTTGAATTTCGATTTTTTTTTTTTTAATATTTTGTGCTTGCATTCGCGTCTTTAAACTAGCAGTGATGTCAGATTTCAAGTTTGTATCCTTAACAATTCCATAAAAATCGTAATTTAGAACGCTTTTCGCGCATTTCACCCTTTTGCACTTCGAATTTTTTTTAGGAACTATTCTTTGCAAGCACTTGTATCTTAAAAGTAACCGCCATGCCGCATTTCATGCTTCTAGTCCTTTCAATATCACAAAAAGCGTAAGATTAGAATTTTTTTTCACTGCACCCTCTTTTAAATTTCGATTTTTTAAAAAACTGTTCTGTACGTGCATTTGCGTTTTTAAAGTAGTAGCCGTGTCAAATTTCAATTTTCTATCCTTAATAATTCCATACAAATCGTAATTTAGAGCGTTTACACTTTTCCCGAATTTCACTCTTTTAAATTTCGATTTTTTAAAAAACTGTTCTGTACGTGCATTTGCGTTTTTAAAGTGTAGCAGCCGTGTCAAATTTCAATTTTCTATCCTTAATAATTCCATACAAATCGTAATTTAGAGCGTTTACACTTTTCCCGAATTTCACTCTTTTAAATTTCGATTTTTTAAAAAACTGTTCTGTACGTGCATTTGCGTTTTTAAAGTGTAACAGCCGTGTCAAATTTCAATTTTCTATCCTTAATAATTCCATACAAATCGTAATTTAGAGTGTTTACGCTTTTCCCGAATTTCACTCTTTTAAATTTCGATTTTTTAAAAAACTGTTCTGTACGTGCATTTGCGTTTTTAAAGTATAGCAGCCGTGTCAAATTTCAATTTTCTATCCTTAATAATTCCATACAAATCGTAATTTAGAGCGTTTACGCTTTTCCCGAATTTCACTCTTTTAAATTTCGATTTTTTAAAAAACTGTTCTGTACGTGCATTTGCGTTTTTAAAGTAGCAGCCGTGTCAAATTTCAATTTTCTATCCTTAATAATTCCATACAAGTCGTAATTTAGAGCTTTTACGCTTTTCCCGAATTTCACTCTTTTAAATTTCGATTTTTTTCCTTGTAACTGTCCTGTGCGACCACTTACGTCTTAAAAGTAACAGCCATGTCAATCTTCTAGTTTCTATCCCTAACATTTCCATACAAATCATAACTTAAAACGTTTTTAGAATGTTTTCCGCACATTTTTGATCTTAAAAGCAACTTCGCACCACATTTCAAGTTTCTTCCTCCAACTTTATCACAAAAATCGCAGTTTTAGAAGTTTTTTTTTTTTTTTGCTCCTGCAACCCTCCCCCTCCCCTCCCTGGGGGTTGTTATACCGACATAAAATATCGCCTACGTTGGAGCAGAGATGGTCACCAGCCTTTTGTCACCATTATTTTTTAAATTGTTTCCGTAGTTACACAGTTTACCCCCTGCAAACAAACACACAAATGCAAATTCTACTATCAGCGATTCAAAAAATGCTATTGACGAGATATGGGTACGGCTAACATAAAAGTTCACATTTTTTTCTTCTTATCCAGGTCAGGCGCAAATTACAAATCGCGAAATATTTTTTTTATTTCCAGTCTTTGAAAATGAAAACTTTTTTTAAAGCCATACAAACATTGCTTTTATATTTAAATTAAATATTTCCTTTTTTATGACTAGGGGGCTCGGCCCCCTACGAGCTACGCTCGCCAACCCCGTCTAGACACCGCAGACTCTAAATGCACGCTAATTTGATCGGCTTTAAAAAGATTTCGAAAGATTGAATTATAATTTAAAAAACAGTGGCGATTTCCCTATAAACGGATATTTCTATTCATTTCTGTTTGATTGGGGAATTTTAAAGCCAAATCCGCTGCGGTACTACTTGATTATCCCGTCGACCAATTTCGCCAAATTACATAAATCGCCAAATTATACAAATTGACATAATATTTATTTTAAATAACGAAAGAACAAATAAATTAGTACAGCATTAATAAAAATACAAATAAAACGTCGAAATAAAAATAACTTGATGACGTAGACACGTGTAACAACATTTCAAAATAATCTAATATAAAAGGAATTAAGTAAACAGGGTCTTTGTCTCCTGGTATTTTTTAACAAAGCGAAAAGAAAGTTCTTTTAAATGAGACATTTTAAATTAATCGTTTTTAATCTGACGTAATTTTGACCAAGCTATTCTTTCTCTTTTGAATATTACGTGAAAATACTTTTGTTAGAAAAGAATTATTATTTGCGCTTTCCTAACAAAAATAGTTGAAAAGATCTTCTCAAAATATCAAATAAATGTCTAGCGCAGTTTCTAAATTTAAACTGTTTTGCAATATTATTTTGCGTTCATTTTATGTAATAACTGTAATGTGACGTAAATATGAAGTAATTTCTCCTATTTAAGACTTCTAACGCATGTTAATGAATTTATTATTTTACAATATCCTTTCTCTTTTAAAATTCACGTGTATACTTTTTATGACGTAATTTTTAATAAGTTCCTGCTTTTTGTACATAATTATTTAATTCTAATTCCAAATGATTTTTTCTGTTTATAATAGTCACGTGTAAATAAATTTTTAATTTGAAGCAAACATTATTGTTTCCGTTGTTTATACAGTTGGCAACAGCTTAAATTAGTACAAAATTCTAAAATAAGTAAAAAATATCTCTCGAAATGCTGAAAATTTGAATTTAAAATAGAAATGAAACCTCGAAAAATGAGTCAAATTAAAAAAAAGAAATGAATTCTGCCCACCGGGAAATTATAACGTATAAAATGATCTAAAAATTATTAAATTCCGATGTATAGTTTTTGCTCCTATAAAACTTTTTTAGTGGAACGATTTTGTCCAACTTTAGCATTAAATATCTCTTAAAATAATTCTTCGATTTGAAAACTGTCTGCATCAGCGTGTTTATCAAACATTTCTGTATAATACTACCGATTTTCATATTTTTGTATGCATTATTTTTCTTAATATTAACGAAGAAAGTCCTCCGGTCACAAAAAATTCAAAACCGGCGGCGGCGGTGACAGCGGTAGTTACTTTTTTTTAGAAAAGAGAGATATTAATTTCTCATTAAACTTTTTTCTTTGTATTTTCAATAAAATCAGTAATAGTTTTTTTTTTTTCGATTCTTTTCTAATTTTTGTTTTAAGTGATATAGCCATTTTAATGCTTTAACCAAATGAATTAATTAACAAAAATATTTAATTTAAAATTTTTACGTTGCTATAGTAACGAATGCATTTTAAGAAATTATCGCTTCATTTTGAGAGTTTACCGCCAAAGACATCGCCAAATTAGAAAAAACATGAAATATTTTACGAACTGTTGTAGTTAGAAGAACTTATTTGGTACAGCGATTCAGCATACAAAAATACACTAAAATATATTATCATTTGCTATATATAGTACATATTAATATGTGATTTTTAAGGCATTTTTTAGAAGTTTGTTCTTTTACGTAGCCCAACTTAGGGATGGAATTTTAGAAAAAAATTTCTTAATAAGCCCCCATGTCATAAGAATCCCCTCAATTTTCATGTTTCGAGGTTTAGTAGTTTGGGCTGTGCGTTGATTAGTTCCCAGTCATGACTTTCTTTTGTATATACTACATAGATTTGAAGGCATTTTTTCGTCAGCCCGCAACAGTTGACGCAATCGTCCAATATTCTTTATGGTTACAGTTACAACTTACAGCTGCATTGCATACGAGTTACAAAAACGATGGATTTAACGATGCTCTAAACGATGCGACGCTCGATAATAAAGGCCATTTGGCTCTGAAGCTGCAACAAAGAAATAGTATTTTAAACAGTATAAAGTAGGAAATATAAATAAAAAATGAAGAGTGTAATATATTTTTTTAAATAAACGCTCTAATGAATTAATAATTTCGTATTAATTACATTATGATGATGCAACGAAAAATCAATTTAGAAATCCTAAAAAGATAGTTTAAATATTGCTTTTTTTTCTTTCACTAGGGGGCTCGGCCCCCAACGAGCTACGCTCGCCAACCCCCGTCCAGACACCGCAGACTCTAAATGCACGCTAATTTGATCGGCTTTAAAAAAGATTTCGAAAGATTGAATTATAATTTAAAAAACAGTGACGATCTCCCTATAAACGAATTTCTATTCATTTCTCTTTGATTGGGGAATTTTAACGCAAAATCCGCTGCGGTACTACTTGATTATCACGTCGACCAATTTCGCCAAATTATATAAATCGCCAAACCACTCGCCAAATTATACAAATTGACATAATTTTTATTTTAAATAACGAAAGAACAAATAAATTAGTACAACATTAATAAAAATACAAATAAAACGTCGAAATAAAAATAACTTGATGACGTAGACACGTGTAACAACATTTCAAAATAAGCTAATATAAAAGGAATTAAGTAAACAGAGTCTTTGTCTCTTGGTATTTTTTAACAAAGCGAAAAGAAAGTTCTTTTAAATGAGACATTTTAAATTAATCGTTTTTAATCTGACGTAATTTTTACCAAGCTATTCTTTCTCTTTTAAATATTCGCGTCAAAATACTTTTATTAGAAATGAAATATTATTTGCGCTTTCCTAACAAAAATAGTTGAAAAGTATCCTCTCAAAATATCAAATAAATGGCTAGCGCAATTTTTAAATTTAAACCGTTATGCAATATTATTTTGTGTTCATTTTATGTAATAACTGTAATGTGACGTAAATATGACGTAATTTCTCCTATTTAAGACTTCTAACGCATGTTAATAAATTTGTTATTTTACAAATTCCTTTCTCTCTTAAAATTCACGTGTAATTATAGTTTTTATGACGTAATTTTTAATAAGTTCCTGCTTTTTGTACATAATTATTTAATTCTAATCCAAATGTTTTTTTTTTCTGTTTATAATAGTCACGTGTAAATAAATTTTTAATTTATTTACACGTATAAATATTTTTTTTTTTTTTTTGAAGCAAACATTAATCCTTTCGCTGTTTATACAGTTGGCAACAGTTTAAATTAATATCACTTTCTAAAATCTGTAAAAAATATCTCTAGAAATGCTGAAAATTTGAATTTAAAATAGAAATAAAACCTCAAAAAATGAGTCAAAATAAAAAAAAAAATAATGCAATCTGCACTCCGGCAAATTCTAACGCATTAAATGATCTAAAAATGATATGCCATGTATAGTGTTTGCTGCTATAAAACTTTTTTAGTGGAACGATTTTGTCCAACTTTAGCATTAAATATCTTTTAAAATAATTCTTCGATTTGAAAACTGTCTGCTTCAGCGTGTTTATCAAACATTTCTGTATAAAACTGCCGATTTTCATATTTTTGTATGCATTATTTTTCTTAATATTAACGAAGAAAGACCTCCAGTCACAAAAAATTCAAAACCGGCGGCGGCGGTGACAGCGGTAGTTACTTTTTTTTTAGAATAGAGAGATGCTACCACGCGTAAAAAAAGCGGTGAATCTTCCATAATCGGGTTCGGTGACCACGCCAAATTGACGTATTGTAATGGAAATGTTTTGGGAAAATCATGAATTTTTGTCATGAAATCAAGCGTGATTTTAAAGATAAATGTTGAATGCTTATCACAGAGAGTATAAAAAAAACAGAACAAAACAAAACAAAAAAACTATTTTTACTTTTAAACCAACCATTAATAGAGCTGCTCAAATTGAGTCAAAACTAAAATATCCTGTTTCCCCCTGCTTTCTCATAAATACATCATTCATGTATACATATCTTCCATACATATTACATGCGTCCATCCTACATTCTTAAATTCTTTTTAAATACTTAAGAACTTGCATATATGCTTATTCGATTCTTTCGCTCTTAAGTGCACTCGCACTGTAAAAAAAGACAGGTAAACTGCGAAAACATAACATAATCACGAACGGAAATGTACAATAAGCTCTTCCGAGTTATACACACGATTCCGAAAAGCTTTCTTTATCTTTAGAAACCTCGGAAAACAATACACTCTCAGAAATGAGAAATACTTTCTTCAATTCGCGAAGATTGTTCTGGTATTAGCGCTACCGGGATATTTCCGTTATTTGAAGAATCTCCGCTTATTTTTCTCCGTTACAGGAGGTACAATATACGTCAATTGAAGAAAGTGGGGATAAAATAAAAGTGACTGACTTTGGAGTCGAACCAAGTACTTTACTGTTATGACCGAATATCTTAATCATTCAACCATAGTTGTTCGGCAGGAAAATAGTTTGAAGCCATTAAATGATGTTTCCTTCAGGTGGGTAATGCTTGATTAATTTTTTTAGAAAACAGGGAATTTTGTAGTTAATTTCGGGAAGATTTCGTCGCTCATGAGATTATGGCTGGAGTTTTAACACTTTAGTATGACTGTAGGATAAAAAATATTAATTATAAATATTTTAATTAGATTGTTAGATGTAAAATATGAATATATTATTCGAGAAGAAATGCTTCGTTTGTTTGAGTGTAATCGATTTTTTTTCCATTTAATATTTCTATTTTAATTAATATATCGACTTTAAATGTGTTCATTTAGAATATATTTTGAATGCGAATATTTTTTTTTATGACTTAAATATAAATTGTGAGTACTTTTAAACGACTGCGAAAATTAATTGCCGAAACGTCAGTGAAGGCTTACTGTGGAGACACGAAAAGTTTTGATTTCCGTTTGTCTGTCTGTCTGTCTGTTCCGCGATAACTGCCGCAAAAAGCACCCGATCAGCTTGAAATTAATTGGGCATATTCGTGAGATACCCGGACGTAGTTGTATAGTTTTTGGTTAAATTTGGTTCATTCGTTCGGAAAATATGGAAGATTTTATTTTTCTTTATAATGCTTTTCTACGGCAAGTCAGACGATTTTCAAATTTCCATTTGTTGAAAGAAAATGGCACGTTTGATTTATGGATTTAAATGTCAAATTATGGATACTAAAATTCCAAATAAGGGTTTTAAATTATTCCTATTATATTGAAGTTTTATCAATATATCTATCAGATTTTTTTTATTTACGTGTATAATGTTTTGAGGACATTTATACATGTATTCCAATAATATAAAGAATTTTTAAATTAATTTTCTTGTTTTATATGATACATATTTCTTTTTTTTTTCCTTTTCTTCGTTGCCTAGCGACTGTTATTCGTAGCCTATCATTGCGTCAAATATGAATGAAGTTAGTAAATTACGTTAATTTTGTTGCAGGTACTATTAAAAGGCTATCACAAAAAATATTTTATCGCGCCAAATCGATGCAATTTATGCAATTAACAGTGGGCACGATAATGAATTATTTTCCAGTAGATTTATAGATCTCCAGATATGCATATTTTGGGGGGCTTTTAATATGTTATTGCTATCGCATGGATTAGGATGTTTAAACTAATGTTTAACCATGCTATAAGTGAAAAAAAAGTACAGTTAAAGGCATGTAAATCCTTTTTAATACTTTCCAACATAGATGAAAAGTATTTATGACTTCAGTTTTTCTATCTGTCGATTGCCGTGTTTCTCTACGTGCTCTAACTCGCGTAAATATAGTCGGGGTTACATGTAATTGATATACGTTATTGAGGTTTGCCAAAGTATGTTTGGTATTAAAAATGAAGAGTGTAGCATTCATAGCTTAATTACAGGGGCACTCAAAACTATTCCGTTACATTATAGTCTTTGGGAAAAATCGTCTGCGGTGTATTTTAATAATGTTACACAATTTTAAACGTAATTAAATTTATATACTTTATTAAGGTGCACTAAAACCTGGTTACTATAAAATATGTATGTGTAGCACTTACAGCATGCGTACAGGGAACTCAAAAGTATTCATAATATTACAATCTTTGAAGAAAATCCTTTTGTGGCGTTTTTTAATGATGTTACTCTGTTACAAAATAATAAAATTGATATGTATTTTTGAAACATTTTTGTAGTATATGAGGTGCAAAGCATATGTTTTTTTCAGGGTCACACAAAAGTGGTCGATTAAAATGTGGTCTACGGGGGAAAAAAACTAACTCCTCACAGCTTATTTTAACACATTAGCGACGGGAAACGAGAATTCTCGTTTTTATTCAGAATACATCATTGGCTAAGGGAGTGACTTCTACCTTACAGAAAAGACATTTATATTGTGTTGTCCATATTTTTTATAGATTGTAAGACATTATATATTACATCCGTACATTGAAAGATATTTACTACTGCATAAACATGAAAAACATATCTCAGAAACCAATTTCCGAGACACTTTCAGAAGAGGGAGGAGCTTCTACTGTTTTTAAACCCAGATTTAATTAAATTGCCTGTCGTCAGTGTGTTAATTGTGTTGCACTAATTCAAACATTATGAGATTAAATTACATTACTGTGGTTGACTACAAGAAGCTTGAATATGATTTGTATCGTATTTATCGTTCATTTATAGGGTCACATAAAAAATTTCGGATACAGTTCTGGTCTATTGGGGATGATTGCTAAAGAGCATTTTCGATTATGGTGTGCGTTTTAACGTTAAGTAAATTTGTGCTTAATAAGTAGTGCTTAAATATTGTATAGACCATGTACAGGGATACACAAATGAATTCGTAAGTATAAATGAAAATGAGCGCGAATTGCTTCAGTGGTTTTTTTTTTTTTTTTTTTTTTTTTTTGAATTATGTATTTCCCAGCCCAATTACATTTAGTATACTAACAAATGTTTGCAGAATTTAAATAGAACCATATGCAGGACTCCGCAGAAACTGGATATATGGTGCACACTATGCATACTAATCCCCGGAAATGTGATATGAGCAGTTTTAAGAGGGTTTTTTGTCTGCATTAAATTTAAATGTTATAGACGACGCGTAAAAATCTTCACGTAATATACAGGGCTGTAGAAAAGAATTCATGTACGTTTCCGTCTATTGTTAGAATTTACTAAAGGACATTAACACAATTAATTGATAATTACAAATGTAAATTAAATTACACTACGAAGGGGTTCAGGGGGGCTCTGCCCCCCTGAAGAAATCTACTTTATTATCTAAAAATTACCAGAATAAGTAGCTCATGAGATTTTCAGAATACCATTACATAACAAGGGGTTTAATTTAACGCTTCTAATGTCAGAAACCTTCGAAACATTTTTTCGTTTTATAAATGTTTATGTAATTTCAAAACTTTAAATTTCGTTTTTTGTAGAAAGATTAATATTACTCAAAGGGTGCCAAACACAATGATTTGTAGAGCTGACGTTGAGGCTCCTGATCTGCAGATTTACTAGTTGTTATTTATTCTTAACCCCTTGAGGATCGATGGGATATATTTTATCCCACCTTCGATTAATGAAGATTTGCACCAGAAAAATTTTATGAAATTTTACTTTTCTAACTTTGGTGGAAAAAGGCTGTAAAAATGCTTTTCCTTATTTTGAATTTTTTTTTTTTTTTAAATTTCCGGTGGGAATTCAGTATTACACAAACGCAATTGCTTGCCCCTCAAGAGGTTAAATTCGAAAAAAAATTCTTTTCTTTTTTAAGTCAATTAGAAATCTTAATTTATAGAACTTTTGGTTTTTCATTTTAAAAATGAATTCGAATTTTAGTATGAATCGAGCCAAAACGCATGCGTGCTAGGAATGACCGGAATTTCTCCCTCTTTTTCAGACTTTCGGGAACAATTCACGGAAAAACATGTTTTCTAGGAGTACGGAAATTATTTTTTTTAAAGTGAGGAATGATCTAGTTTTAGTGTATAAAGACGAGGTTTTCTTACAGTGTACATTTTAGAAATTTAATGAAGCATTTATAAAAACCAGGTTTCTTTTGCTGCCGCTGATTTTCAAAACTGTTTCCGATTCGTTTTTAGAGTGTATTCATCATTTTTTTAAAAACCGGAATTATGTGTATTTGGAGTGTTATCCAAGCTCAACTAAACATTTTCAGCTGCGTAATGAATTTATACATGCAATAAATAACATAAATTTATAATTAAAAATATATTACTGTTAATGTTGTTAACTTATCACGTTATGTTTACTTGAGAATGGATAGTATCCCAAAAACCTATATATTCCGGGTTTAGAAAACGGATTAAGCTTCTTCTCAAATGCAAAGGGGCAACTTTATGACATAAGTTTTAATTTATTTTTGTTCGGAAATGCATGAAACTAGCAGCTGTTGTTGTTCAGAAACTGTGTAATCAAACTGTGTTTTCTGGTTTGTTTTTTTTTTTTTTTGCAAACGGAACAGATATTTCAGAAAATAGTGTCAAAGTAGGCGTTTTGAACCTAATTTCCGTGCGAAAGAAGAATAACCACTCAAGGAAGGGTGAAAAATGTCTTTGTCACGTGATCAAAATCGCTTATAACTCAATAGGTAATTGATTTATCAAAAAAAAAAAAAAAAAGAAAAGAAAAACACAGTTCGATTCCAAATCGCTTCCATAGTCAGGCCTTCCTATTTTATATCTTTCCGTTAAAAAATGAATTTATAAATGTGTCAAAACTTTTTGCGATTGTTGAGCAGAGTAGTTAAGGACAGCTTTAACGCACGATAAAAACCAGGGCTGTGGAGTCGGTGGGAAAATGGGCGACTCCGACAACGCAGCCCTACTTGTAAAATGGACGACTCAGACTCCGGGAATTTTAACGGATCCGACTTCGACTCTTTCGCTCGAAAATGGACCTGACTCCGACTCCGCAAAAAAGAAAAAAAAAAAAAGGACTAAAAAACGGAAATACTACTGGCAATCTGCCAATACTATTTCCGTTTTTTTACGGAAATTTTTACCCATAAATTTCAGAAATTTTTCCGTTTTTCAGATTAAAAACGGAAATTTTTCTGTAATTTATAGGTAAAAATTCCCGTAAAAAAACGGAAATAGTACTGGCGTCTAGATTGCCAGTAGTATTTCCGTTTTTTTTTTACAGTGAGCCCTGATAAAAACGGCACTGAAATGTTTCCGAAAATCAGAGATAGCAAAAGAAACCTTGATTTTATAAATGCTTCTTTATATCTAATTATATTGGTTTCTGAGGTTTCTAAAGATAAAGAAAGCTTTTCGGAATTTTGGGTTACTCGGAAGAGGTTATTGTATGTTTTCGTTCGATATATATATAATAATTTAAATGAAGAAACACCAATTTTTTCATTGGAGAAACCCAGTATAAATGCAAAATGTATGCCTTCACGAATAAAAATGAATCATAAATATTCATGGCGTTGAACGATGAAAACAAAATATTTAATCGACTTTTATAGCGACAACAGGAAAAACGTGAATGTTCATATTAATATCTCAAAATCATATTGTGTTATTTTATGTGGAAGTAGCACACATTGCATGATGCATCACACAGAATGTTCGTACTTCAGTATGTAACATATGTACCTTTATTTTGCCTTTAGTCCATTAATAAACCTGTACCTCACTTTCAAAAATAAAAAGCAATAATTGTATTATTTGACTAAAATGAAAAGGAAACTGACAAGCAAGATTTTCCTATAAATTTCCGTGTTGGATGCAATAAGCAACCTTGGATTTGCGTGAGGAATTATCGAACGGTTAGTGCTAAAGTTATTGACTTACATATACAACTGCATGGATCTGCGGCGTGCAGTTACTCGATTATACATGTGTTGGAAACGAGAGATTACCGAACATGACAATAATAGGCGATATAACCTTAAAGCATTCAATGTAAGTAAAATAAAACATATATATAAGAAAACTGACTAGTTGTCAGGTTTTATTTAGAAGGCAAAATGGCTTAGATAAATAGATACTTTTTCATTTATTTATTTACAAGCTGAAGTACCCGGCGTTACCAGGGAATTTTAAGAATGTTTGCTTTGAAAAATCAATGATTGCATGTTAATTTACGTAATTTTCACCCTTTTTTTTTCTTTTAATCCGGACGACAGATTACCTACTTACTTAGTAAGTATAATCTGTGATTTGGATTGAGACTGAAATTTAAACCTTTTGATGAAAAGTTGTTTCCGAGTACAGTAGTCTTTTATCCGAAACTCTTTTAACCGAAATACATTTTTAAAGCTTTTTTTTTTAATTATTATTATCACATTTCTTGTGTGCAAAATCCATTTTGAAAACTTTTTTTTAAACTATCATATTCCTTGTGTGCAAGCGATCCTTTCCGAACTACGAGTACATATAAATATTTTCGATCCTCTTTCTCAGAGTTCCTTTGAATTTAACTTGAGCTCCGGTAAGCTGTGGAACGAAGAAAACGAACAAATTAGCAATTCTGAAGCTTTTGAAGGTTTTGCAAAAGGTTTGGTATGGTTGAAGCAGCAGGAAGACTGTGATACTGGTGAACTAATAATATTAAAAAACTCAGCAGGAAGACTGTGATACTGGTGAAGTAATAAAATTAAAAAACTCCGTGATAGAGCTTCAAAGCAAAAGCAGTTGAAACTGCGATAAAATAAATAAATAAATAAATAAATAAATAAAAATAAATAAATAAATAAATAAATAAAAATAAATAAATAAATAAATAAAAATAAATAAATAAATAAATAAATAAAATTCAAACCCTTGTGATATGTGTAAAAATGTACTTTATTTCAAAATTAAAATTGAGGTAATTTATTCTTGTTTCTACTTTGCTATTACTTTAATTTTATTAAGCACTTGTTACCATACTAAGAAATATTGCATATATTTCTCTTTAATCTTAAAATTGAAGCATTCTCGATTATCCAAAAATTTCGATTTTCCGAAAGAGGGTCGGTCCCAGTTACTTTTTTATTTAAATAATTCTTTCATGATTAAAAAAAATGGCAAGTACAAAAATTCTATGAATTTTATTTTAAAAGATCTGAAATCTTTATTTCAGTTCTTCACTAAGAATGAGCTTTAGGGACCTAAACCTTTGTGGAAATTCTAATATATTCGCATTATACACACTATATATGGAATAGATTTAAAAATGGCATAAAAATAAAATGGCATTAAAATAAATTTAACAAATTCAGATAATATCAAAATGTTAAAATATGCCAATAAATCCACAATCGGGTTTTTATCATGTTTCAATACGTTTTTTCAAATTTATATAACTTTATATATTCACCTCTGACGTCCATTATATTTCTAATATAACTTCATATTCACTTTTTTTTAAATTCGTCAAACTGTTTATTTCATTTTTCACGTGGAAATCTTGCAATAGAACTAAAGTTATGATGTAATATTCACTTTTTTTTTATTCGTCAAACTATTTATTTCATTTTCATTTTTCACGTGGTAATCTTGCAATAGAAAAGTAATTGTTTTGGTAAGACTTTTATTGTAGATTTTTAATTGTTGGCAACTGCTATAACGAAAAATGTTTCAATTTGATAGGGAATTCTGTTAAGTAGGTGGTTTTTTAGTAACTAAAAATTAACTATAAATTATTTCGATTCCGGATTACTTTAGTTGCCTCGGCTGTGTTTTAATACACATGTATGTAACATTTCACAATTCTGGCTTCATAACTGTGGATTTGTACAGAATTACAGACAGACAGACAAATTTTCATTTTTATACATTAGATTTTGTTTTATTTAGGAGGGGGGGGGGGGCTACGCAGGCCAAGCTCCGTCCTGACTCCGCAGGCTCTAAAAACATGCTAAGTTGCTCTTTTTAAAAAGCATTACACAATTTTGGAAGATTGAATGATATCACGGCAAGTAGCGCTTTTCTGTTATCTGATTGCCATTCATTTCCCTTTGACTGAGGGATTTTTCAAGTTCCCAAAACCGCACTATTTACTTTAGCTTTCCAGTACGGAACTTGACAAAAACTTCTTAATATATTCAGTCCGGCCGTGATGCACCAAATTGTCAACTTGCATTCGAACGCGTTCACTTACGTGTAAACGTTTAAACCTATTGCGAAATCTTCCGCAATCCGGCAAACTACTAACTGTTCTATTTTAGCAAGGATGATTTGGAGCAATAGTGGCTTTTGTGGCTCTACTTTAACAGTATCGAAATTAAGGCTGTTCTCAAATCCAAAAGTGCAACTTTGACATAAATTTTGATTTATTTTTGTTCGGAAATGCATGAAACTAGCAGGCGTTGTTGTTCAGAAACTATGTAATTGAACTAAAAAGTCTTTGTCACGTGATCAAATCGCTTATAACTCAATAGGTAGTTTATTTATCAAAAAATGAAAACACAGTTTGATTCCATATCGCTTCCTTAGTCAGGCTTTCCAATTTTATATCTTTCCGTTAAAAATGAATTTATAAATGTGTCAAAAAGTTTTGTGTTTGCTGAGCAGAGCAGATGAGAACAGCCTTAACTTTAAGCTACATTGCTTGTAGCATCATTCATGCTTGATGCTAATCTTGGTCGAAGATCCGATCATAAAAAATTAGTTAATATCTTTTTTTTTTCTTTTTCTTTTTAACTTTTCTCGAAATATTTCATAATCGAGAATGTAACAACGAATGAATTATTTTAATAAATTTTCTAGATTTCATACATTATGAAATACAGTTGCCAGGTAACAGTAAAATAAAACGAGAAAAAACGAACTAAATTAATAGCAAAAATCTAAAATTGAAAAGTTACAATGTTTTATATTTTTCAAAAAAGATGTACAAATTGCCATCCAAAAATATATAGATATGCGAGGTGCTATCGGAAAGTTCCCGGAATGATATTACTGCGACTGTCTGTGAAAGCGAGGGGGTGAAGTACATCAAGGTAACATTCTCGAAACCCTCCTCTACTTACTCGTATTTCACTGCTTGACTTCTAGGTGTGAACACGCAATTTGTTTCTACGAATGTTTTTTAACTTCGTGTTTTGGACTGTTTACGATTTAGTAATGGTGTACGCATCAAATTTTGTGTGAATCTCAATAAATCTGCAACCGGAATTCTTGAAATGATTCGTACGGCTTTTGGTGATGAAGCTTTAAATCGGACAACGGTTTTTGAATGGCACTCGCGTTTCAAGGCGGGTCGTCACTCATTTGAAGATGAGAAGCGTTCAAGGCGACCAGGCACCACCAAAACAGATGAACACGTGGAACAAATTGGAAAACTCGTACGAGAAGATCGTTACCTAACTATCCAAGAACTTTCAGACAAAGTTAGAATCGGTTATGGAGTTTGCCAAGGAATTTTGATGGAGAATTTGAACATGCAGCGCATTGCTGCAGAGTTTGTTACAAAACGCCTTACAAACGATCTCTAAAGACAACACAGTTTTTACCTCATAACAATACACGAAAAAAAAAAACTGTTTTGTTAAAGCAACTAAATTTTGGTTAATATAGCTCCAACCAAATATTTTGGTTGGAATGGCCAAATTTTGGTTGGACTAACCAAATGATTTGTTGAATTAACAAAATCATTTGGTTAATCTAACCAAAATTCGCTCCTTTAAATCAAAATATTTGGTTGAAGCTATATTAACCGAAATTTAGTTGTTTCAAAGAAACAGTTTTTACGTGTATGGTTGTTGTTCCCAACCCACTCTATTCACCGGATCTTGCTCCCTGTGATTCTGCATTATTCCCAAAATTGAAAATGAAGCTGAAACGACGACGTTTTGCAACTGCGCCGGACAGTCAACGAGAATCGCAGGCGTTTCTTCTCAGCTTTCGAGAGAATGACTTCAGGAGTGCTTTTGAGTAAAGGGAAACGCGACGGAATCGGTGTATACTTTCACAAGGTGACTATTTTGAAAGAGATGGCAGCCAGGTAAGTTGAAACAAAACTTGTTTTCCATCAAGTTCGGGAACTGTCTGATAAAACCTCTTAATTTAGGCATGACATATCTATCGATAAAATTTCAAACTAATCAGAGTTATTTATGGGTAATTGGTAACATTGGTAAATTTTAAAATTAAATAATTTAGCATTTAAATCACTTATTTATTTCTTTTCATTGAATGGTAATTTTTTTAAATTGTCTGAATTCCCATTGAAAAGCATTATGACTTAAAAGAAAATATTCTATGTTTTTTGAATGAAAGAAACAAATTTAACCAAAAAACTGTACAGATAATTCCGGGTAACCTATCTAACATACCTAACTAATTACAGACTAACTGGCTGTTTTTTGCGGCAGTTATCGCGAGACATACAGACACCAAAAACGTTTCGAGTCTCCAGGGTAAGCTTCACTGTCGTTTCGGCAATTATTATTATTTTGACTTTTTTAACGACCTAAAACTGTCTTTAAAATTCTTTACTTTAAAGAGATTAACATGTTACAGCACGGGCCGAATAATTAACAGACTGCTTGAGACAACGGAGTAGCTCTTTAAAACTAGTCTTTGAACGAAGACCTCATTTTGCTCCTTTATAACGTGCCGATTAGTTTAATCTCATATTAATTATCTAATTATTTTGTCATCTACTGCCAGATAACATTTAATGACCTGTTATTAAAAACATTTCAATAAATCAATAGTTATTGACATATTTATTGTCTTTTATTTTATTTTAGTTTCTGACGCTTTCCAACATCGCGGTGCGGTTTATCCGCGAAGCGAAATTTTTTTTTTTTTTTAATTCAAGCCAATAGCAAGGAAAATACAATAAGCCCTACTAATAAATATAAACAGAAAAATACATGTATTCGAAAGTAATAGAAGAATATTTCTAGATTCGGATGCCATGTTTTTAAATATCAGATATAAAGTTTTGATGTCTTTTCTTGATTTTATTAGCCAAACGTAAACACAGATATTAAAGTATTTAACAATTAAATAAGACTATTATGATAAATTCCAGGAGAGCATATCAAGAATAACTTCATTTTCGAGGTAAAAATTATTCCATACTAAAAGAAAAACAATAGTGTACAATTTAGTATAAAGAAAAGCGTTTCCAAAGCAAAAAGCAAAAACAAGTGACTGATTTTTAAGAAAAAGGAGTAACTGAGCTGTTTTGTACAGTATGTATGGCATTGTTTCTTGTTCATTGTTCTTAGTGATTTAGATGTAAAGCAAAGGTTTCTGATGTACTGTGCATATGTAAGTATTTTAAACGTTTTATTATGTTTTTTGTAAAATAAAAACATAGTTTTTATGTTGAATTTTTTTTTTTTTTTTTTCGTGTTTGCACCCCATTTTCAGTCTTTTTCGGGCTATCCGCGGTGTCCTTGCCACCCAATTCCACGGATAACCGGGATTCTACTGTAATATTACAGTCCTCAGCAAAAGTTTAGACACTGGTGATATTTGACCTTTAAATAAAAAATACGAAGACTTGGGCTATACAAATGGCTGTACTAATTTTTAAACATATTTTAAACATTTTTGGACGGAAATAACGGTTTTAATGTCGGATTTTATTTAATTTAACTGAAAAATGTGAAATTTGCTTATTGCAAAAGTTTAGACACTTTCGTGGTTTTTTGGCAACTGTTCACAGAAAAACGCAAATTTCAAACTTTTGACGCCACATGCATGAAGTATTTAAGTGCACCTCGCAATAGCATTGGTTAGTGAAGATGCCGCGAGCTAGAAATTTTCAGTCAGATGAAGTAATTGTAGCATGGAAGTTGAAATCGAAAGGGAAGACTGTTGCAGAAATTTCAGCTGTTTTGAATCATCCAAAGAAGTCTGTCTATCAAGTACTGTCTAAAGGTGACTCTTTCAAAGGAAAACATAGATCTGGAAGGCTTCGCGTGGCCAGAAAACGAGATGGTAGAAAGACCCATTAACTGTCATCTAGACAAATGATGATCGCTTGTCGCATTAAAAGTGAGTCAGAGGTTTCTGTGTCAACGGATACGATTCGTAGAGGAATAAAAGAAAGATGTAAATTAGTTTTCATGAAAATGATAAAACAACCAGCCTTGAAATCTCACAACAAATTGACAAGAATGCAATGGGCTCGCAAAGATATGCCATATGGACCAAAGTGTTGTACTGTGACATTCAGCGACGAAAAAAAAGTGGAATTTGGATGACCCAGATAGGGTGGAATACTATTGGCATGACTTGCGTAAACAACCTCGGGCTTTCTTTCGTCGTCAACTCTTTAATGATTTGGACCCCACTTTGTTTTAATGCTCAAGTATCTCTGGAGATCCTCAGTGGTTGCCATGCAGCGTAAGACTACATACGTACATTGGAAAACAATTTACAGCCATTTTGTGAACGTTTAGCTGTTCCAAAGTATGTATTTGTGCAAGATAATGCGTCTATGCATGTTGCATGCAAGACAAAAGTTGAATTAACTCTCAAAATATTACTGTTCTCGACTGGTCCGCCTGTAGCCCTGATCTGAACCCAATCGAAAACGTTTGTGGCATCCTATCTCATAAGGTTTACGCAATTTTTTTACAATACTCCTCTGTTAATGAAAATCGAAATGCTGTTGAACGTGTTGGGTACGAAATAGACTCCCAAGTGGTGCAGGATTTAGTTTCCTCACACAGTTTAGTTTCCTAGTCACATATTTGCACTAATTGCACACAATGTAGGTGTTGTTCGATTTTAATTTATGGTTATTTTTCTGTAAATAGACAGATTGTCTATACTTTTGCCACCATGTTAATTTTGTTTTTTTTGGTCATTATTTATTATGTAAAAGGTATAATTTAAAATTTATTGTTTGTGAATAAAGGATAAGTCCCCAGTAATATGTCACAGTTGATTTACAACAATTCGTTACATACTTTGCAGTAAAGAAGCATAATAGATCATTGTCTAAAATTTTGCTGAGCACTGTATAAATGCGAAAGTGTGTGTGAAAATTTTAATAAAGTCAACGTCTAAACTGATGAATTAATGCTTTTGTATCTTTGCATATAGATGGATTTTAACCCGGAAAAGAAGATAGGCTATGTTTTATTTATTTTTTATTCAAATATTTTTCTTATTAATTCAAAATTTGATTTTTTTTTTATACTGAATCAATTGACATTTTCCCTATAAAATTTAATCGTCTTTCTTTCTTGTTGCCACAAAAAAATTAAAACCCGGTATAATGATATCTCTTCAATAATTACTTTTCAATTGAAAGATTTTCACGTGAAATGGAAAATAAAATAAAAAAAATTTAAGAATTTAAAAAATATATATGAGTGTGACATCATATTAGAAATAAAACGAAAATTTTCAAGTATTTCTTAATAATATAATGTGCATTAATATGATAATAATAAAAAATACGGAAAGCAGGCGAATATGACATCATATATGGAAAATAAAACGGATATGCTTTGATGTTGAAATAAAATGGTCTTGAGTTGCTGTTATCAATTTTTAGGGTTTCGTTCATATCACGAAACCCTTATAGTCTCGCTTCTCTGTCCGTTCGTCGTCCGCCACAACCTCGAACTCGGAAACTATTTAAGTTACAGATTTTTTTTTTACATACCCCCTGTCATACCCAAAATCATAACATTTTGAAAAAGTCTTATATTATTTTAATAAATTGAGTTCGTTCTTTTTCGATTCCAAAGCATAATCTTATTATCAGTATATATCGCTGAGTGTCCATAGTGTAGTGGTAGAGCATTCGTCTTCCATGCAGAATATTGTGGCTTCGAATCTCTCAGGCGTAACTTACACTTTGATTTTTATTATTATTACACTTTTTTTCAGATGGATTTTATTAAAAGAAAATTCCTTTTTATTTGGCCATTTTAAAGGCTTATTTTATTTTATTTTTTGCGCAGCGGTAATTTTTAAAATATTTAAATTAATATTTAAATATTTAATTTTTACATTTTTTTTTCAGCTACAGAAAATCTGGAATTTCAATCTAGAACCAATATATATATATATATATTTGTTTACTGCTGCCATCTACTGGTCATTTTTTGAAATAATAGGGCAATTTTTTCCATCTTATCATTGAAAGAATTATTCAGGAATTGAAAGGTTTTTTCTTTTTTCTTTTGAATTTTAATAAATGTTAACATCCTTTTTTTGGCACCATCTAGTGGGTGTTTAGAAAGTCAAACAATTAATATTGATTTTTTCTGAATGATTTGAGCATTTTAAATATGTTTTAAACAATTTTTTGCTTTTTAAAATTTAATATTTTATTTACACCTGCGCTAAATTTTTGAAATTGCTGAATTTAAAAATATGCTGATTTTTTCATTTTATTTAAATAATTTTTCTTGAATATTTATAATTTGATTTAAAAATATTTATCTAATTATTTTAAAATTAAATGTAATGGTGCTGTCATTTATGTAAGGATTTAATAATTATAAATTAACAATTTTGATTTATTAATTTAAGGATAAAGTGTTTTAAAAGAGATATCAAACAAAACCCTCTGTGCGATCTGCGATCACATTTACCCACTTATTTAAAGAATGGTTTTATCATCTGCGCACGGTTAACATAGATATTTAATTTTTAATTTAAAACTGAAATAAGTTAAACAAAAAGTTTTAAAAGAAATGTATAGTAAATGTCAACAATCACCACAAAATTATCCATGTTGGAAATGACGTCATGATTTGCGGGAAATAGTTATTTTTAATCTTAAAAATTAAAAAATTAACTCAATTGACTGATTTAAAATATATATATATAATATGAGTGATAATTATTAAAGCCGTTTATTTTAGAAAATAGGAGAAAATATTTTTTTTACAAAAAGTTGCATTTTTGTTCATAAAACATAAAGGTTTAATATGATTTCGTCAAAGTAACATCATTTCTCTCTTCCAATATCGAAATTAAAGCTCGGGAGTTTGAAATACATTAGAGACACGTTTGTAAATCGTAGTTTGGAAAACAGATTTTAATTCCACATTTCTTTTAGTTTTAAAAGATTAAAAATATGTTGTCATTTTTAATAATAGCTTTTTAATGTTTTTCTTTTTAAAAGATTTCTGTACAGTCTTATAGAATACAATGAATACATATACAAATTTCACGCCAAATACCACCTAAAATACAACGTTGCAGTAAAATTATCCCAGCGTTGTTTTTCCGTTTTATGAACAGAGATTTGTCTATTTCCACGATTTTACTTGTCCCTTCTTTTTTAATTGGTTCCAGTTTCATTTTGTTTATATTATTAGGCACGAAATTTCATCTTTTTATGCCTGACAAGGAAGGTCTCCTTACAGGGCATACTCAGAATATGTTGAAAAAAATGCTAGTGAAACTACTCATGTATGTAATAAGGGATCAGTCAAATTTAACGGCGGAATTTCGATAGAAAGTCCGTAAAAAAATAAAATACTTTCGAATATTTGGCGCGAAAATACGAAAGTGACACGCGATTTGGCGAGCAGGATTTTTCCTCGCCAAAAGCAAACGATTTTAATGCATCTGAAAATTTAATAATTGTTTTTTAGAATGCATGGTTTTTAATGAATTCAAACTTAATCAATTAAAGAGGTTGTTATATATTTTTTATATTACATATATAGCTTTTTGCTGTAGTTATTTAATTTCATCACTGTAAAAATATTTTCTATGCTTTGCAAGTTGCAAATATCTATTTTAAGTTATAATCAGCTGACATTTGATTTAGCATTTCCATATCGAAGACGAAGTCGTTTCCATAGCAACAAAATCAAATCGATAGTGTTCTATCTGCCTTATTTTTGAGCTTGAAATAATTTAAATCAATTTAAATTCTGTTTTAAATCGTAAAATATGATATTTAAATTTTATTATAAATACATACAAATATATATCACAAACAATAAGTTAAAACAAACTAAAAATGACAAAACTATTGTTAAAACAAATTAAAAATGGCAAAACTAAAGTTATTTAAATTAAACTTGTATAAAAAAATTCAACATAAAAAGTTTTTTCCTACATAAAACCGTATTTTTTTTTTCATCGCCAACCGGTGATAAATCGCCAAATAAACGAAAATTTCGTTATTTTTTTACGGACGCTGTATCGGGGTTCCGCCAAAACTTTTTTTATAAACATATATATCCATATGAGAAAAACATTCTGTAATTTTTTCAGAGTTTTCTGAGTATGCCCGTATGGAGACCTTCCTTGTGAGTTATGTCCAGGCACCTATATTTAAGAAATACCGTATTGTGTCCTATAAAATGTGATAAAGAGTTGGTTAATTATATTATGATTTTAATTATGGGGAGTGAAATTTTTTCTTAATTATTGCATTTATCTTTCTTTTAAGGCTACGTGAACGACGTTACGGGTAACTTTAATACAGTTGAAATATTGTTTATTTCAAAAGTTAAAGATTAAAATTTATAACCTGAATGCTAAACAATTAATATGCATTTAAATTATATTTATCAATTTAAAAGTGTCCAGAAATACATTTTCGTGGTATGAAGTGTCGAAAACATTAAACTTAATCAATCTGGAATATTTTCAATATAATCCTGTAATGTTGCTTAAAAAGAATATTTAAATTGAATTTAAAAGCGTGACATAACAGAATTAGTTGAGAATCAATTTTTAGAAGCTGTTTTTAGAAACATAAAGGGCGGTGAAAGCTATTTAAATTTAAATGAACAAATAAATTTAAATAACAATTTTAATTACAAATAGGAACTCATGGAAGCTTAAAAAAATTAAAATTGATCGAAGAATATTAGTATGCAAAAAGAGTTACTTTCTTCATTAGATATATATGATGCATTCTTACATAATTTTGACTTTTAAGTCCCTGAATAATAATTTTTTTTTCTTATGCTGAAAAACATCCCATTGCATACTGCATAACAATATTAACGAGATAAATAAGTTTCAAATATACCACGAAATTCCTTACCGTCCCGTGTCCCTGATGCTGATTTTTAAGTTTGGAGCTGTCTGTATAAAATTGTTTCAATAAAAGTAATTCGATGTAATTTTTTTCCGAAACTGGGACTATTGTTTTATATAAATACAGTAAATTCTGTCTAATGCGGACTCTGTATAAGCCGGAAATCTGTCTACCGCGGAAATTTTTTCAAGTCCCGGCGAACCCATAGAAAATTACATTAATTCATGCTGCATAAGGCGGAATCTGTCTGACGCGAAAACGGAAAGGATTTTAAGGTCCCACCGAAACCAAAATTTTGCATAAGGCGGAAAAAGGATAATTTAAAAATGAAAAGCGTTTTGTTTATTAAACTTTAAAACTGATAAGTCAAATAACTCAATGTCGAGCATGTTAGCTAAAATTCCGTAAGCTTTTAAAAAAGTTAATTCAAAAGAACAGAAACTTTAAATTTTAAGGAATTTATGCTTATGCCATTTTTTCATATGCAAAATTGCATCTAAAAGTTAATATTTCTAGTAAAATGAACATTTATGAAAATGATTACGTATTTTCGAAAGTACAATATATTATACTTTAAGATTGTACTCAAATTCAAAATCATAGCGTTCTTTCTCATTCTCGAAGATTATTTTTTTTTCTTTTTTTTTGGTGTGTATAAACTTCCAATATGAATGTATTACAGCAGTACTAAGAAATTGAATAAAGTTTCTCATTTATCTTTAAAAAGACAAAGGATCTTTCAGAATTTCAGTTTTCAACAGATTTTCTAGTCAGGAGAATCAATAAAAGATCGTCATCTTCCAGGGATTTTTTTTTTTTTTTTTGGTTGGGGGGGGGGGGGGAGCTTTTTTGCATAAGCCGGAATATTGTCTACCACGGAAATTTTTCTCAGTCCCGACCGATTCCGCCTTAGACAGAGTTTACTGTATGTAGCAAAAAATTAACCTGCACACATTTTTACGCTTGTTATTATTTTTGAACTCTGCCCCTGGATTTTAGAATCCTTACCGTCCCTTTTGCTAAAATTATACAGAAAATCACTTCAGATGCAGCCACAGAATTTTTTTCAACTTTTTTCTGATGCAGAAGTATGCTAGAGAAAGAATGGCTAAAATTCTTTGACAGGAAATTTACTGCAGAATTTAAATCAACATTTAAATATCAATTTCAAGTATCGTGGCTTTATCGGTAGTCTTACCGTCCCCAGGGATTATTCCTGCACTTTTCGAGGTAAATTATTATTATTTCTTTTTTATTTAATTCAATGCAAGTAACTGTTCCTAAAATCAATGAACCTTGTGGCTATCACTTAGTCTTAACATGATTTTCCTAAAAATAGGTGATCATTTTCCTTACCGCTCTTTTTTCCCGCCCACCGTCCCCCTTTTTTTTCCTTACCGTCCCTTCTTTGACACCCCTTTAAGACAATATTATACCAAAATTTTGTACTAAAAACACTACATTGTTATTATTTCTTATTTGAATGTCCTGTCGGTACCATGCAACTTCATTATAAGTAAAAATTTAGAAGAAAATAAAAAGTTAGAGGGGTAAAACGGTAAGGAAAATTAAACTCTCAAGTTTAACTTTAAACCTCAGTTAAATAACAAAAAATCGTCGCTGTTGACCATTTTCCATTTATTTTGAATCATTGGCATGCGTCTATAAGTTTAAAATGTTATTTTATTAAGTTTAATTTCACCAAATTTTTATTCCTGAAAATTAAAATTTTGTGAGAATCCCTCATATTTATACAGTAGAACCTCGATTATCCGAAGTAATTGGGACCGAGCCTCATACGGAAAATCGAAATTTTCGGATAATCGAGAATGCTTCAATTTTAAGATTAAGGAGAAAGATACGCAATATTTCTTATTATGGTAACAATTGCCTAATAAAAATAAAGCAATAGCAAAATAGAAACAAGAATAAATTACCTAAATTTTAATTTTTAAATTAAGTACCTTTTACATTGATCACAAGGGTTTGAAAAAATGTTTTGTTTGTCGTAGTTTCGATACTCCTAGTTCGGAAAGGACCACTTGCACACCAGGAATGTGATAACGAAAAAAAAAAAAAAAGCTTTCAAAATGGATTTTGCACACAAGGAATGTGATAGTTAAAAAAATCTTTAAATCTGATTTCGATTAACCGAGAGTTTCGGTTAAAAGAGTTTCGGATAAAAGAGGTTCTACTGTATATTAAACATGGCTAAAATTCGAAACTTTTAATTTTTGGAAAAGAAATTTTAAGTTCTCTAAAGAATTTATATATGAAAAGGTATATAAACATTAACATACATATAAAAATATTTATAAATAAAGAAAGTAAAATTTTGCCTCCCAGACAACCTTAACGATCGAAGATCAATTGCAAGATCTTATTCTTCTATTAAACGTCTATCTTGATTTAAAAAAATAAATTATAAAATAAATAAAAAGTAAAAATTTTTGAAAACTTGATACTTCCTTTCTCACTTCCAGTTCTAGGAATTTTAGTTTCAAAATATCTTTTTCTTTATTTCGAAGGCATCTCGCGCGACAAGTGAAATGGAATCACTCGAGGCCGAAAGAACGGAAAAAAAAAGAAAAAAGAAAGAAAAAAAAAGAAATTTACGATTTGTAAAATCAGGAACTAAGCCTTTCACCGAAAGAAAGTGGGTGAAGACCTCAATGTGTATAATGAACAAATTAGTTTCAAAGACTGTTGATGGATGCGTGGAACCATCTTTTTGGTTTACTTCCGGGTGAGGATTCAATTTCCGTTGTTATTATATTTTGCTGTTGCGTGTGAGAGAAAGTGTAACAGTGTGGTAATGGTAATATTCATTTTCATTGTTTGTGCTCATTGAAAATTAAATAATAGGGGAAGGAATGGGTTTATCGTGAAGTTTCTATGTTGTTGAAAGCGATTGATGTTATGCAAGTGATAATTATTTCTAAATGTTCACGGCGTAATATTTTTGAAAGGTCTAATACTTAATAAAAAATACGGGAATAATTAAAAAAAATCTGTCTTATTGGCCGATTTTTAAAAAGTTATTAGGACTTCTCTCCAGCCCCGTGCGAAAGAGTGGGCGAAGGGGGCGGTTGCCCGGGCGCGGAAATTAAGGGGGCACCAAATTTATACTAAAAACGTCTTTTTTTCACATCGATAATTTTTGGAGGATTTTTTTTCTCGGGATCATTTGTTTCAAACCTAGTTGTTAGTGATTTTTACCTTACCAATTTTCGCACTTCCTCAACTCAAACATTAACAACAGTTGAAAATGGCTAGAAAAAAGAGAGAAAGGTTGAGAACAATCTGTCCAAAACATCACAATTTCTCTAACAATTAATTATCTGTCTGTTCGTGCTCTAACCAGGGCCATTGCTAAGACTTTTTATTCGGGGGGGGGGGGGGGAGACCTTAAATTGCCAAGTCAAATTTCAATATTTGCCAACTAGTTTTATAATTTTGCCAAAGCCAAGTTACCACAATTAAAAAATGTAATATAGTTCTTATTTGTAAAAAGTCTAATAATATTTCATATTAGGTTTGTAACTTTTGCCAAATCTATCGGAAATAGAAAGTGTACTATAGTTTTTATTAAAGTTTTAAACAAATTTGCCAACTAAGTTTGTAAATTTGCCAAGTGTCACAGCATTCACCAATGTTTTTTTTGTTTTTGTTTTTGTTTTTTTTGGGGTGGGGGGGGGGGTCACCCCACTTAGCGAGGTCTCTGGTTCTAACTTTCGTAAATATACATTTTTTTCATGTATATGAAAAAGGTATATCAAGCAGGTTTACTATAGGACGTTTCCTATTGAAAACATAGTGTGTAGTGGTAATAAATCGTTTGCAGGATGACGCAAACAAATTCATTTACATTATAATCTATAAGGAAAATTGCAGTGTATTTTAATGATGTTACGGTTAATTAATATGCATCTCTGAGGTAGATGACTATAACATGCTTTGTTATAGAGTATGGAGTGCATAACATTTATCGCTCATTTACAGACTCACAAAAGATTTCGGTTATAGGGCTGACTAGGGGCGATAATTGCTGGAAGTGTATTTCATCTGGAGCATGTATTTTTAAACTTAAGGCTGTTCTCAAATCCAAAAAGGCAACTTTATGACATAAGTTTTAATTTAGCCAATTAAGTTTTTGTTCGGAAATGCATGAAACTAGCAGGTCTTGTTCCGAAACTATGTAATCGAACTGTTTTTTCCCCTTTTTTTTTTTTTTGCAAATGCAATAGATCTTTCAGAAAATAGTGTCAAAGTGGGCTTTTGAACCGAATTTTCGAGTGAAAGAAGAATATGCACTCAAGAAAGAGTGAAAAACGTCTCTGACACGTGATCAAAATTGCTTCTAACTCAGTAGGTAATTTTTTTATCAAAAAATGGAAAACAGTTCGATTCCAAATCGCTTCCATAGTCAGGCCTTCCAATATTATGTCTTTCCGTTAAAAAATAAAATTGTAAATGTGTCAAAACATTTTGTGCTTGTTGAGCAGAGCAGTTGAAAACAGCCTTAACTCCCCTTTTGTGTATTACGTGGTATGTATACAAATTATATAGATCATATACAGGGCTGTACGAAATAACTCGCACGCATTACCATGGACAGCATTTATTTGCTAATACATTTTGCTGAATTATGTGTTTTTTAAATTGTTTATTTATATAGATCATTTCATTTTATGAAAATATGAAATTACTTAATAATGCTCGGGTAGCGTTAGAAAGTGCTTCATAATCTATGTTTGAAGCATGATATTTCGCTCTTGTTAAGTTTTAAAATTACTTTTATTTTAAATATTCTTCAAAATCCTGTCTTTGTGGGTATTATTTTGCATTATGTTACAAAAGGTGCTATCTATATCTTATCCTCAACACATCATTATTATGGTACCAATGGTTGAGAATGGTATTTAATACGTCTATTACCGTCAACTGTATGTCTTGGCGCATAAATATCGCTATAACTGTACAGCCAAACGTCGCAATAAATTTGTTTTGCGTACTGAAATCTTCTTGCAAAATTACCTTATTAACAGTGCAAGTGGATTTGAAATCCATTTGAAGTAGAAGTTAAGTTGCAAGATATTTTCATTTACTACATAGTTCAATTCACCTTAGTAGACTGTAAAGATTCATTACAATATTGTGAATGTGTTGGAAACTGCTACATAATCTATACTGGACGCATGGCTTTTCGTTCTTGTTTTAAAAGATGTGGCAACAGAGAAAAACGTCATTTAATTTATCTATTCGTAATTTGCTCTAGAGGTCTGCACGGGCCCGGGCTTGGCCCGAGGCCCGTACCCGGCCCGGCCCGCGGGCCGGGCCGGCGGAATGAAGGCAAATTTTCAAACGGGCCGGGCCGGGCCGGCAGAATTAGGACAATTTTTTCAACGGGCCGGGCCGGCAAAAAAATTAATCGGGCCTGTCGGCCCGATATAAGAATTTAAGCGAAAAAGATAAAATACGAGCCATTTTCAATGAATATGATTTTCTCGAGAAGTATAAATGATGCGAGCCGATGCGAGTTTCACAACATCAGTACAGAAATGTAACATGTAAATCGTAGAGATCGGCATCGTACAGTTACAAGATGTCTGATTTCGAGTTTAATTTTTTTTTTCAGCAGACTCGTGCCGGGACGGAACTGGTCTTAATCGATCTCAGGATGTGTAGAACAGTCATTGTGTTTTGTAGTATTAATAGTAATAATGAACTTTTCTTAACAGTATCTTTGGAAATATACCCTCATATTCACTGCTCAGCAATGCGAAGCTTTCAGACACATTTTCTCACAAAATTTTTAACTATAAAGGCATAAAATTGACAGGCCTGCCTATTGAAGGCATTTGGAAACGAATAGCTTTTTCCATATTTGATAAATTACTTACAGAGATAACAGAGATTCCTGTCACGTGACTGTACGTTTTGCTCCTTTCCTGTGCTATCGCTTCTGGAAATTCGATTCAAAACGCTAACTTTGACAGTATTTTCAGAAAGATATATTGCTTTTATCTATTTAAAAAAACGACATTTACATAGCTTCTGAAGAAGAATACCTGCCAATCTGACGCGTTTCCGAAAAAGAAAAGAATTCATAAATGTGTCGAAATGTAGCTCCTTTGGATTTGAGAAATGCCTTAAAATTGAGAGAAATATTTTCACAAATCTACTTTTTATTATACAGCTTCAAAAGTTATCATGTTTTTAATCCTTTATTCTGAACTACATTAATCTTTTAATGAATCCTTATTTCCATTTTGAAATGTCTGTAGACACGATGACTAAAACACTATAAGTAATCGTTAATGTTTACTATTGTGTGTTTTCTGTTTTTCGAACATCATAGTAATGTAAAATATACTGTAAAATGCTCCCATAAATATGTATGTAGTATTTATTAAAAGAATCTTAATTGTATGTTGAGAAAAAAATGATTTTTTTTAATAGAAATTGTGTCGGGCCGAGCCGGGCCTGTTTTCACTGATTTTTTGTACGGGCCGGGCCGGGCTGGGCCGAGAACTGTAAAAATGCAAACTGGCCGGGCCGGGCTCGGGCCGAACTTCCAATTTTTACACCGGGCCGGGCCGGGCCAAGATAGATTTCGTTCGGGCCGGGCCGGGCCGGGCCCGGGCCTGGAAATTCCGGCCCGTGCAGACCTCTAATTTGCTCGCATAAAATTGTAACCCTAAAGAATATTTGGCGATTGATCACCAGTGTCGGATTAACGGAAAAATCCTTCTATATATATAAAAAAAGTTTTGATTTGGAAATGGACCAATGAAAATCTGCGTAGATATTCCGGGTAGATCGGCATCCAATTTGAATGCTTAAGCATGGTCTTTCATCGTTAATATTTAAAAAACTGTTGCATTTAAAAATATGAAAATCGTTGGCATTATAGAGAAATGTTTGATAAACACGCTGATGCAAGTAGTGTAATGCCGGTTTGGCGTCACGCGGCACGCTCTCTAGGTCAAATGAAGGTCATTCGGAAGTTTTTTATCTTACAGTACGACGTTGATAAGCGCGTTTTGGAGCGGAAGTAGACCGGAAGTGTTATTAGATAGTGATATTTTAGCGGATGTGTGAATGGATAAGGTTTTTTGCGAATGATCGTGTTAGAGTACGCTGATAGTTAGGGCGAGGGAGATTTATTTTGAAAATATTTTTTTTTCTTTCTTTTTTTAAAAAAAGAGTTAAAAATTTTAGTTAAAGATTTTTTTTTAACGCGTGATAGAAAAACTTTTTTCTTTTAAGAATTTTTTTTTTTTCGCGTGATAAAATTTTTTTCTTTAAAAAAATTTTTCGAATTTAATTTTTTTTTCACGTGGTAGAAAAAACTTTGTAGAATTTATTTTTCTTTTAAAATTAACAAGACATGGAAAAATTTTTCTTTTTAAAATTTTATTTTACGAACTTAATTTTGAATTTGGACTCGTTAGAAAATTTGTTGTTCGAAATTTGTTTTTAACTCAGGTAATGTTGGTTGAATTCTTTTTCCCTGAACGCTAACATGGAATTCGAACACGGTAAGTTTGTGAAATGACCCTTCTTTCAGAAAAATGGTCCCATTTCAAAATGTCTCTTGTGAAATTTTGTTAAGTGGTTTTCTTTGCATGCTTTTGTTAGTCTAGCATGTTTAACAAATCTGTAGTCTTGCAACAACAATCGCTGAGTTATTTTCGTGAATTTTTGTCTGGAATGAATGTGAGAAGATTTTTTTTTTTCACTTAAAATTTTTTGAAGTGTGTTGTTCGAGAAGTTGATAGGTGTAGAAAAACCTATTTTATCATTTTGGTATAAATGTGTGGAGGAAATGTACTATAACATGACGATATATATCAGGGAAATGAATTAGCGAGACAGAAAATGTCGCGATTTGCTGAAAATTTTCTTATGTGTGTCGTCCCAGAAGGGATGTTAGACGTTCGCATAGAATGTTGCCACCAAATAAAGATTAATATAGTGTTGCCACTGAATAAAGCGAAATGTATATGACGAAATAAAATTAAAAGATGTTGCCACCAAATAATGATAAATATATGCAAAGAAATAAAAGGTAATGACACCGAATTAAGAAAAATAAAGTGTTGAAATTGGAAAAATGAGAGATATTAAAATAGACATTTAAATTTTTTTTAAGAACACATAAGAAAAAGAAATGCAAAAATTGCATTAAAATTAAATTTGTAAATTAAAGTGTTGCCATTGAAAAAATGAGAAATAATAAAATAAAATAAACATTTAAGATAACATCACATAAGCAAAAGAAATATAACATTTTCTTTAAAAAGTAAATACGTAAATTAAAATATAGCAGTGAAATAATAATAATAATAACATTGAAATAAGAATAAAGAAAACGTTGAAGTGAAAAATAAAAAAAGAAAGTTTGTCTTTTGACTCATACACATTTTTTAGCGGTTAGTATATATTAGACAAAGTGAGAGAAAGTTCAAAGCTTCAATTTTTTAGAAAATTAACTTGATTTTTGGACGATTTAAGCACAATGTTTGTATGAGAGATTTTTTCTTGCAAAGGAACTATTTGTCGTTTCTTTCATAAAACAGTAGTTTAACAATTATATCGACATTCAACAATTTAACCTAGTTTTTCTGTATAAACACTTAAATAATAATAAGTGTAAAAATTCCTTTTCCACAATTGATGTGGAATGATATTGACTCCCGATACTGTATGAAAATTCTTTCACCTTCTCCCCGTTACTTAATTAGCATATCATCTTATACATGGTGAAACTTAGTTAAGTTTTAAACATTGTGATTAACATGCTAAAAAAAAACTAATTCAACGATTAGTTAACGGAAAATGTTCGACAGAAAATATTTAAGAGAATTGTAACAGTAAATTTATATAAGGAGTTTTGCCTACATTTACCTAAATATATCTTATTCTACACGATTGTGTGAGGAAATATCCAAGTTTAACGTTATACATATAACATAGTTGAAATAGTTTCGTTCAAGTAAATTTTTTGACTCGTTAAACTCTATATCATAAACTTATTTGAATTACGCAATATTCACCCACTTAAACATTTTCTGAAGAAATTTTCATATCTTTCATCTTTGAAATTTCTCTAAATTTCAGTAAGAATTGAGATTTGTTTGAACATGTTACCTGGTGGATTTCTCTAGACAAATACCTTTCAAAGGTTTTATCTAATCTTAACTCATTGAATAATCTACGTTCGCAGATAACCATGTTCGGACTTGCTTAAGTTTATCTTTTCGAGGGGAGAGGAATATTGTCCCGATGATAATTTTAAAAGTTATCATTTAACTAGTGTTTAGCAATGGTTGAATAAATGTAAAAGCAATGCACTGCTTTATTATTTAACACTGATAACAATGAATCGCGTTTAATGAAACATATAATTCTTCCATTATGTTTGCACATGTTTCAAACATCATGTTTATCATATAAGTTTTTATTTCTTTTGCAATTTTCCTAATGGCAAAGACATGTCAACAATTTAATTTAACTTGGTTAATTTTTTGTTTGTTTGTTTGTTTTGCTCGAAGAAATATTTGAAAAATCTGAAATTGTTCTAATTATTTGTAGAAATTATTTTTCTCGCATATTTGAAAATTTGTGCATGCTGAAAAATATTGAAAGACTTGAAAATATTTACATCACTTGTAGAAGACTTGCTTTTTTTTTTCCCCCCTCGTGTCCAAGATGAAATTATGAAATTGTTTGCAACAAGCTTCATTTATTTATGATGTACCCTTGAAAATTTCTACAACTATGAAAATTTTCCCACCGCTGAAAAATATTGAAAGACTTGATATCGTTTTCATGTCTCGATGAAATTATTTTCTCACAATTAAGCACTTGAACAATAATGGAAGAAGTTTTTGTATTAACACCTTTGAAAGGAGGTTGTTTTATAATTTTCTTTGCAGCAAGGATTTTGTAGGAAAAACGATGATAGTCCTTGGTTTCATTCACTATCATGATTGGAAAAACGATGACAGTCCTTGGTTTCATCCATTCTCATGAATGGAAAAACGATGATAGTCCTTGGTTTCATTCACTATCATGATTCGAAAAACCATGACAGTCCTTTATTTCTTAAAATTCTTGAAAAATGTTTGAAAGATATGATTTCTTGATAACTGAGTCTTGATAGTTTGATGAACTGCCACCACCCCCGTCGTCTTTGGATAAAGCATCACACAAAGAAGAAAAAGAATGTTATTAAAAATAATATTATCTTCACTGTCCCTTTTTTCCAGAAGTCATTTTTTGACTTTCTTTTAAAAAGATGGGTACATGATTGAGAATACTTGCAAGAAATAACGATGAGAGATCATTGTTAGTTAATGAAAACTCATTCTTGAAAAATTTCTTGTCTAATAGTTTTTGAAAAATATTTGATAAATGTTTGCTTGAAAGGAAGAACGATGAAAGTGCTTGGGTAGTTCACGAGAACATATTCTTGAAAAATGTGGTTTCTTACTCAATATCAGGTATGAAAACCGGTCCGCTGGGGCAACCCAGCAGGTAGGGGGCCTGATCATCGGTTAGAAAGAACTTATACTTGATTTTGAATCTTTGAAGAAGTATCTTTCATTCGCTGGATTCACACAGAAATTTCATCGCGTCAAAAGAAGAATTCCCATTGGTAAAAAAAGGGAGAGAATTGAAAAACAGTTTAAATATTAAAGTGATTTTTTCTTTTAATAGTTTCATGAATAATGATAACTACGAATTTAACAACATTTCCGCGAATGAAATTTTAAACACTTGCTATGCTTATTGCAGGGTTTAGACATATATTTAATTTCATCGACATTTAGAAACCTTTCGAAGGAAAGATATTTTAGCATATGGTGTTGCCAGTAAATAAAGCGAAATAAATTACCTTTCAAATTCCCCCCTTCTCGTATTATGTAAGTGGAAGCATTATATTTTCGTTTTACATATAAAGAGAAAAATTAAACATACCTTAAACCGCTTGATTTAAATGCGACTGCATTCATCACTCGCTCAACGTGAAATAAGGAAAAAAAAAAAGATGGTGAATTTCATATCAGTTAACATAATATCACGTGACAGCGTCATATCGTGCGATTGGTGAATAGCACAACCACGTGATTCGATATCAATGAACGATAACATTTCCTAGTTTAACGAGTATGGTCTTATCGTGTTTTTCGAGAGAATCGTCCTACCTCTTATCCTCACCTTGTGTAATCTCGTATTTGTTACCTTCCCTGAAATGTAAATGTTATTTTCGAGAATTGTTAGAGATGTTTATTTTTAATTAGTACTTAGATAGTTAAAGCCACCAATAGCTAAATGTAATTAGAACATTAACTGATTTTTATTATAATTGGTTTATCTTTATATTATTTTAGATCGCATAGTTTGATTTTAGAAATAAATTCATTTCATTATGAAAGCGGAAACTCTCATTAATTTAGTTCAAGTATGTGAGTTTGAAACGGATAACTTTTATTTTCGAGGTGAATCCCGATTACCCGAATCGTAGATCGCATCAAGGGTTAAGATTTTTCTGTCATGAGTAGTGTTGAGACGAAAATTTGAACTTAGTTAATATATATTATCACTCTCGCTTACCGAAGACAACACTCTCGTTTACGTCTCTTGTGTGTGCAACGAAAAATTACTCTATGTGATGTAAAGTGCAAAAAGTTGAAGCAAGCAGATGTGCTTAATGATTTTAAAACTCTGATGTTTTATCCTGGTGAGCGCGAAGATTGTGACTTAGAAGTATTTCATAAGCACGAGTTGAGCTTCAAGAAAGTTTAACAGCTGAATATACACGAAAAGGGCCTTATTTAATGGTATTTGGTGAGGAAGATAGCACTTTAGAATATGAGTGATAATCGTGAAATGCAGGAGATTTAATTATTTTTTCATTCTAAATGTTTCATCGAACTTTCTGAAGAAAATGAAGCACATCACATTAAACAAGGATTTTTAAAGATAAGTAAATTTTCTTTGAAGAAATCGATTTCGTAAAAGGAAAATCCCTGAAAATATTACACTGTCACTTTGCCTCGACCCAGTAGGAATTGAACCTACAAACTTAGGCCCAGGCATTTCAATATATGACAAGACATAATGATTTTAGAAGCTATGCTATTTTTGGCGATCTATTATCCACATGAGGGATTTGAGATCGAGGAGAGATGGCATTCGTGAGGGTCGTTCTAAAGAAAGCTAACTCTGAATTTTGCAAGGTTATAAGAAAATCACGGATATCTCTGTTTATCATGTTACTTTTACATATCAAACTTAAATACCACCATTTTAAAATCTGGGTTTTACCCAATTTACCTCTTTTCCTCAACTTAACTTTGCTATTTGACAGAAAATTATTTTTGCTGTTTGACAGAAAATCATTTAAACAATTTAACTTCCTCATTTTCAGAGTTATCTAACATACTATTAGTTATCAACTGTTATGTACACATCCCACAAAGCAATGTCTTCTTAAAATACTAAAGAAAATTAAATATACATTGAAGGAAATTTTCAAACATCATTTAAAATAACAACAAACTCCATGTTAAGAGGTGAACGAAAAAAAAATATATATATATAAGACAAAATAAATAAAAAAGAAGAATTTGAGTTATTAACAGAAAAAATTTACAAATGAACAAAAATGTATTAACTTAGTTAAAAGATTTTCCCAAAGTTTTCAAAAAGCTTTTGAATATTTACAACATGACAAAAATTTTGCATTCTCAAGCTAATAAATAAAAATAACCATTGAATGATACAAATAACATTTCGGTAGGCAAAATTTCAGAGTCCTTGTTTTCTAAGAAGGTTTGTTTAATTTCTTTAAAGCTCATAAAAATCGCAGGAGGTGAACTCATGCTTGGAAGAAAGAATGATGAAAGTCCTAAAGTTTTTTGAAAAATATGCGAATTGAACTCTTGCTTCGAAAAAAGAAGGATGACAATCCTCGGTTTGTTAGAAGATTTGCTTGATTTCTTAAATGTTTTTGGTAATTGCACGGTTTAAACACATGCATGAAAGAAAGGACGATGATACTCCTTGGATAATTCATGAGAACTAATTTAAAAATATATGTTAGTTAACAAAACAAAGTTTTTGAGAAAATTAAGTTAAAAAATTTAAGGTAAGAAGAAAAAAAAAATGAAGTAGAGGAAAAAAAAACTTATGAAAAAAAAACAACTTAAGAAAAATATTATTAGGTTGAACGTTTGTAAAATTTGATCGTTTTCTGTTTTAACTCATGAATGAATTCATCCTACCATTCAATTGTTTATCCTGGCAACCATATGTTATTCATCACATAACCAACCAACTTCTAACCACAGCAAACGATTATTTATAGTATTAACGATTTATTTCTGCCCAAGTGCAGAAAGTAAACCGATGACATAATCGAAAAATAAGGGAATATCAAATAGACTTTGTTGTAACTTGAAGTAGACAAACATTTTTGAAAAAATAAACTTAGACTCAGAAACTCATTTATCATAGAGTTCGAATGAAAATTTGAAAAGTTTGTTAATTTCCCGCGAAAACTCACTTATGCATTTTTGGACATATATAAAAATCACCACAATGTTATATTTAAATTAATTAAATTCTTACTATTTCACATTAGTTTGCAATATAAGTAACTTGAAATATTTCTTTGCTAACTAGGGTAAACACTATTTTGACTTAAAAATTTCTTTTGCAGATTTTCTATGATAAACCTTTTACCATTTTCAGTTCAACTTGGTTTCATGAAATATATCTGCAGAACTTTAACTTTTACTCTGTTAGTTTATTATTTCAAATTTTCGTTGAATAGTTCCATTATTATTTGTAATAAATAATTACATACTATAACAATTTAATTTTAAAACACTGAAATTCTAACATCTAACTTATTTAAAATCATAAAATATTCAACACTTACCTAAAGCACCAGCTAACTCAAAAGACGTGCGTCTCACACAACGACTTGGAATGAAATGAGAGAATGTTATCAGGGAGACCGGATGTCACGTGAATACTTCCTGCCGTTTGATTGGATGATAGCGCACTCACGTGATTCCTTATCAGTGACGTCATCACCTAGATAAGAACAAGTAGATAAGCAGCTTTCGCGGCATTTTCATCAATGTTTTCGAGTGAGTGGACATGCATGCTTGTCTCTGCTATCTATGTCTTGTCTAAACTCGTCCAAACTTGTCTAAAATGTACTTGTCTAAACTTGTTGTTGCTTCTTTCTTACCTAGTTTATTTTTAATTACTATGCTAGGTTAGATCATTGGATGCGTCTTGAAAACTTACTCATGAAAAATCTGATTTCTTTTAACACTTGAATAATGCATGATTAGTGTTTGCTTGAAATATCCAAGGAGTCTCATCATTTTTTTCTTTTTAGTTTCCACACATAAGAATTTTCTAACACACGTACAGATTTGAAGTATTCTTTTTCGCTTGCAAAAGAAATTTAAGTTATTTCTAAAATCGATACTATGTATTATGAATTAATTCATATATAAATCAATTATTATTGAAATTAATATGATTATTAATTACCGAAAATAATTTAATTACCATTAGCAATTGCTTGTTTCAATTATCTAATCTAACAAAAACATAAATATATGAGAAATCAGATTTTGTTTGACTAAGTTCTCAGAAAATATGCAAAGCCAATCATCCATCTTTCTTTCATGTTTTCTCAAACAGGAATATTTTTTTTAATTAATATAATTATTAATTAACGGAAATCATATAATTATTATTAGTAATTAATTGTTTCAATAATCTAACCTAGCATAGTAATTAAAAATAAACTAGGTAAGAAAGAAGCAACAACAAGTTTAGACAAGTACAAACAGTTTTAGACAAGTTTGGACGAGTTTAGACAAGACATAGATAGCAGAGACAAGCATGCATGTCCATTCACTCGAAAACATTGATGAAAATGCCGCGAAAGCTGCTTATCTACTTGTTCTTATCTAGGTGATGACGTCACTGATAAGGAATCACGTGAGTGCGCTATCATCCAATCAAACGGCAGGAAGTATTCACGTGACATCCGGTCTCCCTGATAACATTCTCTCATTTCATTCCAAGTCGTTGTGTGAGACGCACGTCTTTTGAGTTAGCTGGTGCTTTAGGTAAGTGTTGAATATTTTATGATTTTAAATAAGTTAGATGTTAGAATTTCAGTGTTTTAAAATTAAATTGTTATAGTATGTAATTATTTATTACAAATAATAATGGAACTATTCAACGAAAATTTGAAATAATAAACTAACAGAGTAAAAGTTAAGGTTCTGCAGATATATTTCATGAAACCAAGTTGAACTGAAAATGGTAAAAAGTTTATCATAGAAAATCTGCAAAAGAAATTTTTAAGTCAAAATAGTGTTAACCCTAGTTAGCAAAGAAATATTTCAAGTTACTTATATTGCAAACTAATGTGAAATAGTAAGAATTTAATTAATTTAAATATAACATTGTGGTGATTTTTACATATGTCCAAAAATGCATAAGTGAGTTTTCGCGGGAAATTAACAAACTTTTGAAATTTTCATTCGAACTCTATGATAAATGAGTTTCTGAGTCTAAGTTTATTTTTTCAAAAATGTTTGTCTACTTCAAGTTACAACAAAGTCTATTTGATATTCCCTTATTTTTCGATTATGTCATCGGTTTACTTTTTGCACTTGGGCAGAAATAAATTGTTAATACTATAAATAATCGTTTGCTGTGGTTAGAAGTTGGTTGGTTATGTGATGAATAACATATGGTTGCCAGGATAAACAATTGAATGGTAGGATGAATTCATTCATGAGTTAAAACAGAAAACGATCAAATTTTACAAACGTTCAACCTAATAATATTTTTCTTAAGTTGTTTTTTTTTCATAAGATTTTTTTTCCTCTACTTCATTTTTTTTTCTAAACTTTTTTTTCTTCTTACCTTAAATTTTTTAACTTAATTTTCTCAAAAACTTTGTTTTGTTAACTAACATACATTTTTAAATTAGTTCTCATGAATTATACAAGGAGTATCATCAGGGTCTTTCTTTCATGCATGTGTTTAAACCGTGCAATTACCAAAAACATTTAAGAAATCAAGCAAATCTTCTAACAAACCGAGGATTGTCATCCTTCTTTTTTCGAAGCAAGTGTTCAATTCACATATTTTTCAAAAAACTTTAGGACTTTCATCATTCTTTCTTCCAAGCATGAGTTCACCTCCTGCGATTTTTATGAGCTTTAAAGAAATTAAACAAACCTTCTTAGAAAACAAGGACTCTCAAATTTTGCCTACCGAAATGTTATTTGTATCATTCAATGGTTATTTTTATTTATTAGCTTGAGAATGCAAAATTTTTGTTATGTTGTAAATATTCAAAAGCTTTTTGAAAACTTTGGAAAAATCTTTTAACTAAGTTAATACATTTTTGTTCATTTGTAAATTTTTTCTGTTAATAATTCAAATTCTTCTTTTTTATTTATTTTGTCTTATATATATATATTTTTTTTTTTTTTTTCGTTCACCTCTTAACATGGAGTTTGTTGTTATTTTAAATGATGTTTGAAAATTTCCTTCAATGTATATTTAATTTTCTTTAGTATTTTAAGAAGACATTGCTTTGTGGGATGTGTACATAACAGTTGATAACTAATAGTATGTTAGATAACTCTGAAAATGAGGAAGTTAAATTGTTTAAATGATTTTCTGTCAAACAGCAAAAATAATTTTCTGTCAAATAGCAAAGTTAAGATGAGTAAAAGAGGTAAATTGGGTAAAACCGAGATTTTAAAATGGTGGTCTTTAAGTTTGATATGTAAAAGTAACATGATAAACAGAGATATCCGTAATTTTCTTATAACCTTGCAAAATTCAGAGTTAGCTTTCTTTAGAACGACCCTCACGAATGCCATCTCTCCTCGATCTCAAATCCCTCATATGAATAATAGATCGCCAAAAATAGCATAGCTTCTAAAATCATTATGTCTTGTCATATATTGAAATGCCTGGGCCTAAGTTTGTAGGTTCAATTCCTACTGGGTCGAGACAAAGTGACAGTGTAATGTTATCAGGGATTTTCCTTTTACGAAATCGATTTCTTCAAAGAAAATTTACTTATCTTTAAAAATCCTTGTTTAATGTGATGTGCTTCATTTTCTTCAGAAAGTTCGATGAAACATTTAGAATGAAAAAATAATTAAATCTCCTGCATTTCACGATTATCACTCATATTCTAAAGCGCTATCTTCCTCACCAAATACCATTAAATAAGGCCCTTTTCGTGTATATTCAGCTGTTAAACTTTCTTGAAGCTCAACTCGTGCTTATGAAATACTTCTAAGTCACAATCTTCGCGCTCACCAGGATAAAACATCAGAGTTTTAAAATCATTAAGCACATCTGCTTGCTTCAACTTTTTGCACTTTACATCACATAGAGTAATTTTTCGTTGCACACACAAGAGACGTAAACGAGAGTGTTGTCTTCGGTAAGCGAGAGTGATAATATATATTAACTAAGTTCAAATTTTCGTCTCAACACTACTCATGACAGAAAAATCTTAACCCTTGATGCGATCTACGATTCGGGTAATCGGGATTCACCTCGAAAATAAAAGTTATCCGTTTCAAACTCACATACTTGAACTAAATTAATGAGAGTTTACGCTTTCATAATGAAATGAATTTATTTCTAAAATCAAACTATGCGATCTAAAATAATATAAAGATAAACCAATTATAATAAAAATCAGTTAATATTCTAATTACATTTAGCTATTGGTGGCTTTAACTATCTAAGTACTAATTAAAAATAAACATCTCTAACAATTCTCGAAAATAACATTTACATTTCAGGGAAGGTAACAAATACGAGATTACACAAGGTGAGGATAAGAGGTAGGTCGATTCTCTCGAAAAACACGATATGAACATACTCGTTAAACTAGGAAATGTTATCGTTCATTGATATCGAATCACGTGGTTGTGCTATTCACCAATCGCACGATATGACGCTTGTAAAGGAGTGATCCAGTATTTGTAAAGTAGTTGTTTGTTGTTGCACAGGTGGTTCATTTTGCTAAGCTTTAATACCGACTCTAAGGTAAAAATATCAATTGTTAATTATTTTATGAAGAAGGCAGGGAAATGCTGAGATAATAAAAGGCAGGAATATTCTGAAGGTCTTTATTGTGCACCGGGATCGTTTCCACCACCGCCGAGAATTACACGGCCAATGTTGGAGAAGGGAGCAAAGAATTACATTTCCTTTTATTCACATCATGCGAGTTCAGAAGCTAGTCTCACTCAAGAAAAAAACTTTCTCGAAATCTGGAGTGTTGGCAAGCTTACATACACAATTTCGCCAAATATATACACTATATGGCGAGATTAAAGAGAGGAAGACATGTGGTCAAAGTACAATAATTGAAATTGAATGGGGAATGTAAAAGAGTAATAAGAAATATTTAACGCCAATGGCTGTGATGGAATTTTAGCTCATAAACCGCGAAAGGCATTCTATAGGGGTTGCTAAAGTTCTCATGGGATTGAAGCGGCCGAAAGAGCACGTTAAAAAAACAAAAACAAAATAAAGACAGGGTTAATAACTGAAATGATACATCTATCTAACATCTGGACCAACGGCTAAAAATGTAGAAGTAATATGTCTGACTAATTTCTGCATATCATCAAACTAAGGCAGAAGGATGAAAATTAGAATCCAGTTATTAGGCGAGAAAAGGAAATGATTTCTTTTCTTTTAACTGTAGTGCGCTGCGGTTAAAATATTAAAGAGACTGCGAATTGAATGCTTAATTTATGAAGGGAAAAGAGCGCTAAAAACAGATTGAATCCGAATGCAGACAGATAATTAAATTTAAGAATTTTAAAAAAAATGTAATTTTAAAGGGGGGAAAGAGGAAAGGTCTTAATATTAATATGTGAAGGTAGGCGCCTTCACATATATCTCCCCAACAGCCGAAAAAGAACGAAGTGAACCGCGAGAGAAAAAAAAATTACCCCATGTCTTCCCTCAAATACATTACACATAAAGAAAATATGTAAAAATGTAATATTTTGTAAAGGGAACCCGGTGACCAACAGTTTATAAACATATACAGAAATACTAAATATGTAAGGAACAAATAAATCATGTCTCATATAAAAAGCATGCCTATAAGCATGACAAAGCAAGTTGGTACCAAAGACTTGCCAAAATAAAATATATTGAAAATTTTTTGAACTGCAGTTAATACTTCTGGACAGCTGTTTTCTTATTTTCTTATTATTTTTTTTAACGTGTGCACACAGTTATCTTTTTTAAAAATTATTTCCAGAAGATTTTAATATATAAAATTGCTTGAACATTTACTTCAAGCAAGAGCAATTTCCACAATTGCTACAACAGTTGGTCATACTCCAACTTATAAAATTATTTTGAGACATGAACTGTATATAAAGACAAAAGATTCCATAATATAGTAAATATAAAAATTGTTCATTTTCAGAACTATTTGTGACATTTGTAGTTTTTAAAATTCGTATGACTGGTAAAAGGAGAGGAAGATGGAGGTAAATTATTTGTTAAAAGTTGAAAGTTGCCATCATTTTATCTTGTAACCAAAGACTGAATGTGTTTTACTGAGAACCTAATTTAACTAAAGTGTATTTTAAAACATATTACACTCCTATAAGGTATAACAAGAGGTAATAAGAACTTTCCAGAGAAAGTACCCCTTACAAAAATTATAAAAAATGTACAGTAAATTTAATGGACTTTAATAAGCATTATACAACAGGTGACATAAAAGTATGTGTGTGTGTGTGTGAATGTAGTCATAAATAACACCGTTTGGTGTTACGACTGGTATATACCAGTAATAAACCACATGTGTCAATGAGCATAACAAAAACCAAAAAAAATAATGCACACCTGTGTACTGAGTGATTGGAAAATCGTGCATAAGAAAGCTACCTTATCACGTGAAATACCTTGAATAGCCAAGAAAGGTACCGAATGAAAAAAATAAAAGTAAAGTGTAATCCTGTAAAGTTACCAAAAAAAAGGAAACCCTTTTTTTAAAAATATATAGCATAAAAAATAACAAACGTGTGCTAGTATACAAATGAACACTAGAAGTGTATCACAGTGACCTCAAGTGAAAAAAAAATATAACACTGAACCAAAGAAATGTATCAATGAAGTAAAATGCCTAAGTGTTTTGAAAATCACTTGTAAAAACAGTGACGATTAGTCCCTGATGCACGCAAAGAATTGACAAAGCAATGAACTCGTGTAAGGGTTTTTTCTATGAACTAAGATAAACTATGAACTACTGTGTGTGTTAACTATGAACAAAAATTCTCTACATGCACCAAGCACCAAACAGCAAAATGTAACTGAAGAGCAAAAAAGTGTACCGTATTTAAAAAAATCGTTACCAAAGGGTTAGATTTAATTTTTTTTTTTTTTTTACTGTAAATTTCATAAGATATTGCTGCATTCGTTGAAAATATATATATATATCTACTCAAAACGCATCAGTGTAAAATTGACAGGATCCATACCTTTACGTTAAATAAACAAAAAAGGAAAAGGAGTGTTACCGCAAAAGATAAACTGTCTCTTGCAAAATATAGAAAAAGAAGTGTTGTTTACCAAAAAGAAATCCTTAAAATCCTGACATATGAGTGTGAAAGAAAAAAGAAATTTCCCTCGATAACCAATGAGAATCAAACACAGTAAATGAAATTTGCACAAAAAAAAAAGGATATGTAAAGGTTTTAGTTTTGCGGAACTTTCATGTATAGACCATCTGTGTATTTATTAAAATTTAACCCCTGGCAAAAATATTAAAAACATTTACTAAGAAATTGCATACGATTTAATATAGTGTGACAAGATACCTTACTCGATCTGCCACCTTCAAGTAAGAAGTATCTAATGAAAGTGTTAAAAAAATGCTACATGTTAAAAGGCAACAAATTCGAAATGTGTGTGTAATTTAATATGTCATGTGACGGATAACTCCTAGTAACTTTAAAATCTTTGTACATGGACAAAGTGATGTGTCATTGATATGTTATGACATTATGCAAACACACAAAATAAACAAAAACAACTCTGTTAAAATTTAAAAAATATAAAAACTGATAGAACATTTTAATATCGAAACATGGTGTAAAGTTTAAAAGATAGAAAAGTAACAGGAAAAAAAAACTGTATGTGTGTGAAGGGAGGGAAAAAGAAACCTAAAACTCATGAACTAAATGAAATAAAACACATGAATAAGTGTGTACGCAAGCATACACAACGTGTAAGTAAACACATGAACAAATTGTATAACTCCACATGAACTACTTGTAATAATGTCTCAATGAACTAACGTTTTTTATGCATTTGCTAACAAAATATACGGACAGTATGTGTGTGATAACCCAAAACACTAACATACGAGTGCATAATTAGTGAGTTAATCACCAACATGTAATGAATAAGGGTTAATAAAGGCACTGAACTCCGTGTAATGTGTGAAAACCCTGGTTATACTTTAAACCAGCCAGTGTGTATTACTCAATGCACTACTTGTAAGAAAAAAAAAGGAATACTGTCGAATAGATCGTAAGCAAAGTACAATGTGTAAAAGCAAATGAACAAAATATGTAAATCAACACATGAACTAGTGTAATGTATGTATATGAATGGACAAAATTGTATTCAAAATGAGCAAATTTTGTGTAACACAAACAAAATACCCCACACATGAACTACTTGTATTGAAAAAAAAAGGAAAAAAGTTGCATAAATGGTTAACTAAGTGTTAAAATTAAAATAAAGGTGTATTTGCGAGAGTTATTACGGTATGAAGTTAAAAGAAGCGTGCATACAATGTACGAGTGCACGACAGATTGCATAACTCTACGCTAAAATGTAGCAGTTATGCCAAGCCAAACATGTTCCAAGTAAAGGGTTGGAAAAGAGAAAAAAAAAAACGAATAGCAAAATACCAAGCGTTATACTTTATGATCTATGAGTGTATGTATCCGTCACCAGACACCTGTGAGACTATAACTCACAAACTAAACAAATTTTAATCTGAGAAATTGCCAAGGATTTAGCTTAATGACTATATGTGAATAGCTTTTTTTAAAAAATAAATAAAGTGTACATAACAGCTCAGATTATGCATTTGAATAAATTTTATAAAAACAGCATTTTCAACGATATCAAATATCATGTCAGTTATATTAAAATACCTTATGTTATAAATAAAATAGCAACGAGTCACCAGCCGCGCGTAAACAAACAAAATTAACAAATGTGTAAAAAATACCAGCTAGAAATTAACTCATGCATGTAAATTTAAGATGCATGTGCAAATATTGTATTGAATTACACAATGTAAAAAAAAAACAGTAACAATCCGAAAATAAAAAAAATGTCAAGGCAGCAAAAAAATACGCTAACTTTAAAATAGTGAAAACTATGTATTTGTGAAAATGTACACTAATGTTGAGAAAGTATGTAAAAAAATGTACAAGCACACAGAATCATGACCATGTTTAACCAAGGTGAGTGTCATAAAATTATTACAAAACAAGACCATATGAAATGCAAATGTAAATATGTGTGTGTATGTAGTACCAGGTTAAACTTGAAATCATAAAAATGTGTACATGAGATTAAAAAAATGATGAAGACAAACATCTAACTTCACTATCTGCCCATAGTAAGCTAGAGTGAGAAAAAAAAACATGTACGGAGTATCAAATAGAACGAGAGATACGTCATTATGCATTAAAAAAAATATATATAAGAGAGCGCGAACGCTTTGTAAATTAATGTGAGGTATTGAACATTTGTATCATGTAAGTAACATATTCCACTTTTGAGAAAGTGGACGGCCGATCCACTTAGCCAAAAGTGAAACATACACCCTTAATCATTGGGCTATTTCCGGATCATAGCGCAGTGAAAAAAGTACTTACACAACACAGGAAACAATAATTAAAAATTAACCTCAAGAAATATAATCACATGTAAAATGTAGTGCGCGTGTAAATTGTGTGTGTATGCAGTAACAAGCATACTGATATCTAACACATGCATAAAATGTTTACGACTCATGTTATAAAATTTTATAAAGTAGAAATAGAAATCAAAAGGAAAAAGAGACTTTTTTTTTATGAAAAAAAAATTTAAGATATGATGACTCGCGCTATATTTTAAAACGAAGGAGCCTAACTTATGCTATAGAAATAAATTAATAAAATGTGAATAAAAATGTATAAAATCCGTGTAAACTGGAATATGAGAGATCTATCTAAACAGAAAAGTGTACTGTATAGATGCCAAATCTAATTTTCTTAAATTAGTAGCAACCAACTGGAAAGGATTGAAAATGAGCAAATTTAAACATCATTACTGGTTCCTTCCTCTCTCCTTTCTTTTATATGTCACTAGTGCTTATCCTTAAGTATAAAAGTTGCAAGACCTATATTTATAGTAATCTAGAGTATTAAAGTTTTCATATCTTATTGATATGGATGACTGACAAAACATATAATATACACATAAAAAAAAACATATAAAATGTTATATATAAAAAGAAATTACCTGTAGGAAGTGCTACCACAAGAAATATATTAAGCACAACAAGTAAGAAGAAAAAAAATCAAAAATAATACCAGTCCAGTACCAGTTTAAGCTTTTTCATTTTTTTTTACCTCATTTTTTTGTGTCAAAATTACATTAAGCTCTGTGAAAAAAAAAAAAAAATTACCTTAAGTTATTTTATTTATCTTTTTTTTTTATACTATGCCCCTTTTTTTTTATCTAACAAGGTTTTCACCATCAGACTGCCTGATTACAACAAGATTGCTGAGTTTTAAAAGTACACGAACCAGAATAATAAAAACTTTGTCTGTGGTCATAATAACATTTTTATATAAAATGCAATGCGACACATATCAGTTGCAGACGCATAATATCTAAAAAGGGGGGGGAAATGCGACCAGCGCTAATGATGTAAGAAATTAAGCGAGAGCAACCATGTTCAGCAATCCTAGGCCCATGGAGATAAGAAAAACACCATCTCATCTCAGAATTGCAACATTGTGTCACACCGAAAAATATATATAATGCATTAAATAAGAATCGGAAATGTGAAAAGAAAGAAAAAAAAATATTTTGTACAATCTTTTATCTAAATTAAAAAAACCTTGAAACTGAACTGGATATGCAGTGCATCCCTAGACATACAAAATCTTAGCATGTTACTAATAAAAATAAATGCTTAATTTTTAGTAAGAAGCCATCAAAACTAATATATATAGATATATATTAAAAGAGCAATATAATCCAGTCATGAGGATTTTTTTTTACACATATTTTTTTTATCTCAATATATATATAGCAAAATCACTCCTCATAACTAAAACATCATTATTTGAAATACTTTAATATTTTCAATATCCACTGTTAAAAGGTAGCAAAAAATTTAATCACACAGTATCTATACTGTATTACTTAGGAATCAACATAAAAGTATAATTATGCCTTTAGCACAAGCACAAAACTGGTAAGGAGAGAGCAAACATTACCTTTAAAAGTGCAAGAACGAAAAAAAAAAATACTTTACAATTTACACTGTAAATATATATAAAACTTGCCATCTAACTATAAAATTTTATACATTAAAGAAAATACAGGTACAAGAATCAAAAGTAATATTTCAAATTTCTTTTCATTGGCCCTTTTTTAAAAAATTATATGATGAATTTGTCCAGAGTTCATACCACTTTAAATTACTTAAATTTAGCATGCCTCTATATCATAGGAGCCATAAAATGTAGTTATGGGAGTAGCATGACTTGAATACTGTAAAAGGAAAAAAAGAATAGCTTACCTGTTATACTAAAGACAAGAAAAATGATTTTTTTTTTTTTTATGTAATTAATTTCTTGTGTTTTCACCTTATATTATATTTTTATAGAGAAGGGAAAATTATTTATTTTGTGTGCGCCCCCAGTGAATTTTACTTGTGTTTAAAGTTTTTTTTTCTTTAGCAATCAACGTTCATGTTAATTTTGTGAAATCACTCAGTTGCTTAAATTCACACGTTCATTTGCAGATGTCTCAAAACACAACTCACAGAAGCGATGAATAATTAAAAAGGCTGCGACTACTGAAAGTTTGTAAAACGGCGCATCCATCCAACACACAAAAAAAAACAAAAATCTTGCTTCGGCGGCGAGAGAAAAATATACTTTGAGTCATCGTGAATGATAATTTATTCCTTTCTCTTCTTGCTGGAAATAAAGAGGAGGTGTTTGGCGGACTTTGTGACGGAATCCCCCGGCAAGGGGATGCATGGCTTTTCCGATGACCACCAGGAAATCTGCGGTACAGTGCTGTACGAGGGGGTCTTTCATTTTCATCTTAATTCAGGATCACGGGAACCAGTTTTTTTTCTTTTTTTTTGTATATAGCAGGCAACATTCACTGAACCTCTGTTCTGGAATAGCAGAAAATAGTTTCAGACATCTGTTTTGGATAGCACACTCAAAGATCAAACTGGCTAATCGGGTACTACAGGTGTCATAATTATTGCGTCTCAGTACCGGGGTAGTGGACATTTCAGGCTAGATAAGCGTGCAAACAGCCACTGTAATGAACATAGTCCATAATTGATAGTCCATGAATTTTGCAGTTTTTTTGTTAAAGAAATTGAACAGTTTTTTTGTAATAATCCAGTATTAGTAATTATTTTGAATAAGAAATATATATATATCACGTGCTCCGCTTCTCCAAATGTAACCTCGGCAATGCCGGCCTTAAGCACCAAGTTTTTGTAACGGAGTTATCCAGTATTTGTAAAGTAGTTGTTTGTTGTTGCACAGGTGGTTCATTTTGCTAAGCTTTAATACCGACTCTAAGGTAAAAATATCAATTGTTAATTATTTTAAGAAGAAGGCAGGGAAATGCTGAGATAATAAAAGGCAGGAATATTCTGAAGGTCTTTATTGTGCACCGGGATCGTTTCCACCACCGCCGAGAATTACACGGCCAATGTTGGAGAAGGGAGCAAAGAATTACATTTCCTTTTATTCACATCATGCGAGTTCAGAAGCTAGTCTCACTCAAGAAAAAAACTTTCTCGAAATCTGGAGTGTTGGCAAGCTTACATACACAATTTCGCCAAATATATACACTATATGGCGAGATTAAAGAGAGGAAGACATGTGGTCAAAGTACAATAATTGAAATTGAATGGGGAATGTAAAAGAGTAATAAGAAATATTTAACGCCAATGGCTGTGATGGAATTTTAGCTCATAAACCGCGAAAGGCATTCTATAGGGGTTGCTAAAGTTCTCATGGGATTGAAGCGGCCGAAAGAGCACGTTAAAAAAACAAAAACAAAATAAAGACAGGGTTAATAACTGAAATGATACATCTATCTAACATCTGGACCAACGGCTAAAAATGTAGAAGTAATATGTCTGACTAATTTCTGCATATCATCAAACTAAGGCAGAAGGATGAAAATTAGAATCCAGTTATTAGGCGAGAAAAGGAAATGATTTCTTTTCTTTTAACTGTAGTGCGCTGCGGTTAAAATATTAAAGAGACTGAGAATTGAATGCTTAATTTATGAAGGGAAAAGAGCGCTAAAAACAGATTGAATCCGAATGCAGACAGATAATTAAATTTAAGAATTTAAAAAAAATGTAATTTTAAAGGGGGGAAAGAGGAAAGGTCTTAATATTAATATGTGAAGGTAGGCGCCTTCACAACGCTGTCACGTGATATTATGTTAACTGATATGAAATTCACCATCTTTTTTTTTTCCTTATTTCATGTTGAGCGAGTGATGAATGCAGACGCATTTAAATCAAGCGGTTTAAGGTATGTTTAATTTTTCTCTTTATATGTAAAACGAAAAATTAATGCTTCCACTTACATAATACGAGAAGGGGGGAATTTGAAAGGTAATTTATTTCGCTTTATTTACTGGCAACACCATATGCTAAAATATCTTTCCTTCGAAAGGTTTCTAAATGTCGATGAAATTAAATATATGTCTAAACCCTGCAATATGCATAGCAAGTGTTTAAAATTTCATTCGCGGAAATGTTGTTAAATTCGTAGTTATCATTATTCATGAAACTATTAAAAGAAAAAAATCACTTTAATATTTAAACTGTTTTTCAATTCTCTCCCTTTTTTTAACAATGGGAATTCTTCTTTTGACGCGATGAAATTTCTGTGCGAATCCAGCGAATGAAAGATACTTCTTCAAAGATTCAAAATCAAGTATAAGTTCTTTCTAACCGATGATCAGGCCCCCTACCTGCTGGGTTGCCCCAGCGGACCGGGTTTCATACCTGATATTGAGCAAGAAACCACATTTTTCAAGAATAAGTTCTCATGAACTACCCAAGCACTTTCATCGTACTTCCTTTCAAGCAAACATTTATCAAATATTTTTCAAAAACTATTAGACAAGAAATTTTTCAAGAATGAGTTTTCATTAACTAACAATGATCTCTCATCGTTATTTCTTGCAAGTATTCTCAATCATGTACCCATCTTTTTAAAAGAAAGTCAAAAAATGACTTCTGGAAAAAAGGGACAGTGAAGATAATATTATTTTTAATAACATTCTTTTTCTTCTTTGTGTGGTGCTTTATCCAAAGACGACGGGGGTGGTGGCAGTTCATCAAACTATCAAGACTCAGTTATCAAGAAATCATATCTTTCAAACATTTTTCAAGAATTTTAAGAAATAAAGGACTGTCATCGTTTTTCGAATCATGATAGTGAATGAAACCAAGGACTATCATCGTTTTTCCATTCATGAAAATGGATGAAACCAAGGACTGTCATCGTTTTTCCAATCATGATAGTGAATGAAACCAAGGACTATCATCGTTTTTCCTACAAAATCCTTGCTGCAAAGAAAATTATAAAACAACCTCCTTTCAAAGGTGTTAATACAAAAACTTCTTCCATTATTGTTCAAGTGCTTAATTGTGAGAAAATAATTTCATCGAGACATGAAAACGATATCAAGTCTTTCAATATTTTTCAGCGGTGTGAAAATTTTCATAGTTGTAGAAATTTTCAAGGGTACATCATAAATAAATGAAGCTTGTTGCAAACAATTTCATAATTTCATCTTGGACACGAGGGGAAAAAAAAAAGCAAGTCTTCTACAAGTGATGTAAATATTTTCAAGTTTTTCAATATTTTTCAGCATGCACAAATTTTCAAATATGCGAGAAAAATAATTTCTACAAATAATTAGAACAATTTCAGATTTTTCAAATATTTCTTCGAGCAAAACAAACAAACAAACAAAAAATTAACCAAGTTAAATTAAATTGCTGACATGTCTTTGCCATTAGGAAAATTCCAAAAGAAATAAAAACTTATATGATAAACATGATGTTTGAAACATGTGCAAACATAATGGAAGAATTATATGTTTCATTAAACGCGATTCATTGTTATCAGTGTTAAATAATATAGCAGTGCATTGCTTTTACATTTATTCAACCATTGCTAATCATTAGTTAAATGATAACTTTTAAAATTATCATCGGGACAATATTCCTCCCCCCTCGAAAAGATAAACTTAAGCAAGTCCGAACATGGTTATCTGCGAACGTAGATTATTCAATGAGTTAAGATTAGATAAAACCTTTGAAAGGTATTTGTCTAGAGAAATCCACCAGGTAACATGTTCAAACAAATCTCAATTCTTACTGAAATTTAGAGAAATTTCAAAGCTATTATATGAAAATTTCTTCAGAAAATGTTTAAGTGGGTGAATATTGCGTAATTCAAATAAGTTTATGATATAGAGTTTAACGAGTCAAAAAATTTACTTGAACGAAACTATTTCAACTATGTTATATGTATAACGTTAAACTTGGATATTTCCTCACACAATCGTGTAGAATAAGATATATTTAGGTAAATGTAGGTAAAACTCCTTATATAAATTTACTGTTACAATTCTCTTAAATATTTTCTGTCTAACATTTTCCGTTAACTAATCGTTGAATTAGTTTTCTTCTAGCATGTTAATCACAATGTTTAAAACTTAACTAAGTTTCACCATGTATAAGATGATATGCTAATTAAGTAACGGGGAGAAGGTGAAAGAATTTTCATACAGTATCGGGAGTCAATATCATTCCACATCAATTGTGGAAAAGGAATTTTTACACTTATTATTATTTAAGTGTTTATACAGAAAAACTAGGTTAAATTGTTGAATGTCGATATAATTGTTAAACTACTGTTTTATGAAAGAAACGACAAATAGTTCCTTTGCAAGAAAAAATCTCTCATACAAACATTGTGCTTAAATCGTCCAAAAATCAAGTTAATTTTCTGAAAAATTGAAGATTTGAATTTTCTCTCACTTTGTCTAATATATACTAACCGCTAAAAAATGTGTATGAGTCAAAACACAAACTTTCTTTTTTTATTTTTCACTTCAACGTTTTCTTTATTCTTATTTCAATGTTATTATTATTATTATTTCACTGCTATATTTTAATTTACGTATTTACTTTTTAAAGAAAATGTTATATTTCTTTTGCTTATGTGATGTTATCTTAAATGTTTATTTTATTTTATTATTTCTCATTTTTTCAATGGCAACACTTTAATTTACAAATTTAATTTTAACGCAATTTTTGCATTTCTTTTTCTTATGTGTTCTTAAAAAGAATTTAAATGTCTATTTTATTATCTCTCATTTTTCCAATGGCAACACTTTATTTTTCTTAATTCGGTGTCATTACCTTTTATTTCTTTGCATATATTTATCTTTATTTGGTGGCAACATCTTTTAATTTTATTTCGTCATATACATTTCGCTTTATTCAGTGGCAACACTATATTAATCTTTATTTGGTGGCAACATTCTATGCGAAAGTCTAACATCCCTTCTGGGACGACACACATAAGAAAATTTTAAGCAAATCGCGACATTTTCTGTCTCGCTAATTCATTTCCCTGATATATATCGTCATGTTATAGTACATTTCCTCCACACATTTATACCAAAATGATAAAATAGGTTTTTCTACACCTATCAACTTCTCGAACAACACACTTCAAAAAATTTTAAGTGAAAAAAAAAATCTTCTCACATTCATTCCAGACAAAAATTCACGAAAATAACTCAGCGATTGTTGTTGCATGACTACAGATTTGTTAAACATGCTAGACTAACAAAAGCATGCAAAGAAAACCACTTAACAGAATTTCACAAGAGACATTTTGAAATGGGACAATTTTTCTGAAAGAAGGGTCATTTCACAAACTTACCGTGTTCGAATTCCATGTTAGCGTTCAGGGAAAAAGAATTCAACCAACATTACCTGAGTTAAAAACAAATTTCGAACAACAAATTTTCTAACGAGTCCAAATTCAAAATTAAGTTCGTAAAATAAAATTTTAAAAAGAAAAAAATTTCCATGTCTTGTTAATTTTAAAAGAAAAATAAATTCTACAAAGTTTTTTCTACCACGTGAAAAAAAAATTAAATTCGAAAAATTTTTTTAAAGAAAAAAATTTTATCACGCGAAAAAAAAAAAAAATTTTAAAAGAAAAAAGTTTTTCTATCACGCGAAAAAAAAAAAAAAAAAAAAAAAAAAAATCTTTAACTAAAATTTTTAACTCTTTTTTTTAAAAAAGAAAGAAAAAAAAATATTTTCAAATTAAATCTCCCTCGCCCTAACTATCAGCGTACTCTAACACGATCATTCGCAAAAAACCTTATCCATTCACACATCCGCTAAAATATCACTATCTAATAGCACTTCCGGTCTACTTCCGCTCCAAAACGCGCTTATCAACGTCGTACTGTAAGATAAAAAACTTCCGAATGACCTTCATTTGACCTAGAGAGCGTGCCGCGTGACGCCAAACCGGCATAATCACACTACTGATGCAGACAGTTTTCAAATCGAAGAATTATTTTAAGAGATATTTAATGCTAAAGTTGGACAAAATCGTTCCATTAAAAAAGTTTTATTGGAGCAAAAATTATACATGAGAATTTAATCATTTTTAGATCATTTTAAACGTTATAAGTTCCCGGTGTGGAGATTGCATTTATTTTCCTTATTTGACTCATTTTTTTCCGATTTTATTTCAATTTTAAATTCAAATTTTCAGCATTTCGAGAGATATTTTTTACAAATTTTAGAAAAAGTTATTAATTTAAACTCTTGCCAGTTGTATAAACAGCGAAAACAATAATGTTTACTTCAAATTAAAAATTTATTTACACGTAACTATTACAAACAGAAAAAAAACTTTAAAATTAGAATTAAATGATTACATGTTAAAAGCAGGAAAATTACGTCATAAGAACCATAGGCACAGATGTCATAGACGCCCCATAATGGCGCAATTTTTTTCCGACGCCAATTTGGTGAAAACAAGCAAATTAACGACACTTTAGCACCAGTTAAGTACCCGTTGCGTATATGAAATTGGCGTCAGAAAAAAATTGCGCCAATGACATCTGTGCCGAACCATATTTACACTTGAATTTTAAAAGGGAAACGAAATCTTAAAATTAAAAAAAAAATCATTATTATGCGTTAAAACTTGTAATTTGAGGAAATTACGTCATATTTAAAAATTCAAAAAATATAGCAAAACAATTTAAATTGAAAAATATATTTGCGCGAGATATTTTGAGGTAATCTTTTCAACTATTATCGTGAACTCGAAGACAGCGCAAATAATATTTCCTTCTAACAACAAAAGTATTTTCACGTGAATATTAATAAGAGAAATAAAACTTTGGTGTAAATTACGTCAGATTTGAAACGATACATTTAAAATGAATTATTTAAAAGAACTATCTTATAGCGCTGTTAAAAAATACCGGGAGACAATGACACTGTTTACTTAATTCATTTTACATTAGCTTATTTTCAAATGTTTAATGGTACTTCTTAGTTAACCCGTCGACCAAATTACTGTCGCCAAATTGTAAGATTAAATGCCAATAATGGTTGCCATTAATTAATTAATTGCAAGATTAAATGCCAATAATGGCCAATAAAACCATTAATTCGACGTTTTATTTGTATTTTTATTAATGTTTTACTAATTTATTTGTTCTTTCGTTATTTAAAATAAAAATTATGTCAATGTGTATAATTTGGCGAGTGGTTTGGCAATTTATATAAATTGGCGAAATTGGTCGACGGGATAACTAAGAAGTACCAGTTTAACAAATTTTTTTAATTAAATACGAAAACAGCCATTGTATCTCTTAACAGCAGCAGATTTGGCCTTAAAAATCCCCAATTCAAGGAAAATTAATGGAAACCCGTTTACAGAGAGATCGCTACTGTTTTTTTTGTTGTTGTTGTTGTTGTTTGTTTTTTATTCAATATTTTTAAAGCCGATCAAATTAGCGTGCTTTTTGGATTTTTGTGTGTCTGAACGGGGGTTGGGGAACGTAGCTCGTAGGGGGCAGAGCCCCCTATTACATTATAGTTAAGTTTATTATTATTATTATTTGTAATTAAATTCTAAAAATATTAAAATGTTGTATTGTCATCGGAAAATCGCGGCACCTGCGAAGCCTGCAGCACCGTGCGAAAGGGGGGGCGAAGGGGGCGGTCGGTCCGGGCGCGGAAATTTAGGGGCGCCAAATTTGTACTACCAATTTCAGTTTTTTATTATTATTATTATTGTCGTCGATCATTTTCATTAGAATTTTTTTTTCATTCTTCGATATTCTATATTTTTGTAAAACTAAATCTATATATTTACATATCGGGAATATTTTTCCCAATGGAAGTATGTACATTTTTCATTTCAAAATTATTGCGTTGTTCACATTTACTTTTCATTGAGCTCTTTAGATCTCATGATTTTATAATATGCTTTTGTGATATTTTATTGCAGTGTTTCTTAAACTTTTGCACTCTGCGGGCCCTTTACATCGTATACGAAAGTTTCTGCCACCTGCCACACTCAGTGAATATGAATTGCTAACCTATTCTGATTCCACTATGGGATCATTCTTATAGTCATTCGGTCATTACATTTCTGTTAAAAAAATGTCCAGCACAGGATGAAAATGCTGATTACATGAAATCTGCGATTGCATAAGGACTACAATTTTCCAAACTAACGTTCAAGAAAATTATACCTTGAGGCGAAATTATTAACGGTGATTGCGGCTTATTGGATAACTTAATTAAGGGAATCACTATATTTTGTTTCCTCTTTTTACTATTCACCAATTATCATGATCGCCCTCCAAAGTTAGCCAATCCAGATTGTGGGTTTTTCATGTGGAAGAAATTAAATCCTAAGATTCCTGAGCATAAAAATGCTCTAGAACCAGGGCTGCGGAGTCGGAGTCGGAGTCGTGGAGTCGGAGTCGGAGTCGATGTGATTTTTCGGTGAAAAGAGTCGGAGTCGGAGTCGCTAAAAATATGCCGACTCCAAACTTCTTGTTGAACAGTTTGAAGTGAAATAAAAAATAAAACCAATTAAGCTTAGTTTTAAATTTATGAACTGAATTATTATTTTATTTTTTAACTCTATACATTAATAATTATTTAGTTATTTTTCATTTTATTGACATGTTAATGAGACAATACGATTGGCCGACAGGACGATTAGCCGACAACACGATTAGCCGACAGGACATTTAACCAACAGGAGGATTAGCCGACACTTATGTTAAGTTAGGTCACAGATTACGTTTAGGTAACAATTAGGTTACGTTTAGGTTACAGTTACGTTACAATTAGGTTATGGTTATGTTACGGTTAGATTACGAATAGGTTACAGCTAGATTACGGTTAGATTATAATAAGGTAACGGCGAGAGCTAGTTAACCGCCAGGTTACAGTTAGGTTACGGTTAGGTTACACTTAGGTTATGGTTACATCACAGTTAGGATACGGTTACGTTATAATTAGGTTAAGCTTAGGTTACCGTCATGTTACGTTTATTTTACAGATAGGTCACGGTTAGGCTACGAATAGGTTACAGTTAAGTTACGGTTAGGTTAGGGTATCTTATAATTAGGTTACCATTACGTTTAGGTTATAATTAGGCTCCATTATCCGACAGAACATTTAGCCGGCAGGTCAAACAGACGACACGATCTTTAGCCGACACATACATTTTGCCGAAAGAATTTAGAAGACACGGTATGGGTCGGTGATATACAAACAACGTCAACTTCAATAACTCTGCAAATACTAAGGCAAAAGGTCGGATGTGATTTTTTTGCCTACATCAGTCATTAAATTGATTCATTTAAAAAAACGAAAAAAATTTTTAATGTGGCGTCTAATATATTTTTACTTTCTTCTATCTTTACAAGAAGAAAGTATTGGTTTCATGAAAATTTTCGAATTCCGGATTTCGACTGATTTACACGTTTTAGAGGTCAGAGAACCCGAAAAACATGTTTTTACAAAATGTCTGTCTGTCTGTCCGTCTGTCTGTGTGTCTGTGTGTGACACAAATTTTGTGGGCGCTCTATCTCAAGAACTAATGCACGGAATTTCACAAAACTTTATATTTAGTTAGACCTTGATATAAACTGGACCTGATTAGTTTTTGGTGAAAATCGCCCAACAGGTGGCGCTGCTATGCGGCATTTTTCACGATTTCTGCAATAGCTATATCTCAAGAACTACTACACGGATTTTCATAAAACTTCAGATTTAGTTAGTCCAGGACATAGTTTGGTGCTGATTGCTTTTTAGTGAAAATCGCCCAACAGGTGGCGCTGCTATGCTGCATTATTCATGATTATCGCAATAGCTCTAACTCAAGAAAAAATGCACGAATTTTCATCAAACATCAGATTCAATTAGTCCCTGATATAAATTAGTGCTGTTTAATTTTTGGTGTAAATCGCCCAACCGGTGGTGCTGCTGTCCTGCATTTTTCACGATTCCAGCAAGAGCTGTATCTCAAGAACTATTGCACGGATTTTCATCAAACTTCAGATTTAGTTAGTCCTTGACATGAATTGACGTATAAATTAGTGCTGTTTAATTTTTGGTGTAAATCGCTCAACAGGTGGCGCTGCTATGCTGTACTTTTTGCGATTTCCGCAATAGCTTTATCTCAAGAACTAATGCTTGGATTTTCAACAAACTTCAGATTCAGGTATACCTTGATATCATTTAGTGCTGATTATTTTTGGTGTAAATCGCTCAACAGGTGGCGCTGCTATGCTATATTTTTCAGAATTTCCGCTATAGATCTTAAGAACTAATGCACGAATTTTCATCCAACTTCAAATTTAGATATACTTTGATATGAATTGGTGCTAAATCGTTGTTATTTCTTGTATTTATTTAAATGATTTAATTGACGTGATTTATATAGAAGAAAGTTTTGTGATGGCCACAACATACTAGTTTTAAATGCACTTCACGGAAACAGACCTGTATATATTACATTGATTAAATTTGTCTTTAAAGTGTGAATTAATGTCTGAAATTGGTATATAAACTGCAAATTATAAATACAGGCATTACAATCTCAAACGTAGATAACTACATTTTTATAATATGAGCATAATTACTCGGCACTTTAAGAGTAATATTCCTTTCATCTAATACATCATTCTTCAAGTAAGGAGAAAATTATTATTTCAAAAAACTGGTGTCAACCGAACAATTTAATTTTTTTTAAAGCGCTAAACTCTCTATAATGCTTGGTAGGAAATCCTGCCAGTCGGATTATATGGGTTATATAGCTATATATCTATAAATAGGGTAGAAGTGCCAGTAATGGATACCCTTAAGGAATTTCTCTAAAAATTGTTTTTTAAGTAACAGTTATGTGTATTATATTCCAGTTTTTTCAATATTATATTAATTTATCAACAATATTTAACCGTTCCCATAGTCTCATTTCCCAATATGAATCAAAATTTAAATGTAAATTGCAGAAATATATCAAAAGACCTAAAATGCCAGTAATGGACACCCTTTGTTACAGTAATGGACACCCCATAAAAAGTAATAAATGTAATTGTTTTTATTACTGTATTTAGAACTAATCTAACGAAATTTTCGGCCGAAAATAGAAATATTACCGAAATTTGGTTTCTGTTTCGGTTTCGGTCGAACATTAATCTTAATTACTATTTAATTTTGAACACTTTTTCAATTTGCATTATCTATATATCTCCAAAAGGTAAAAAATTAAAGCGCATTTCAATCTTTTTGAAAAACCCTGTGTGTATGCCGGAGTCGGAGTCGGAGTCGATTGTTTCAGAAATCCAGGAGTCGGAGTCGGAGTCGGAGTCGGTCATTTTACCTACCGACTCCGCAGCCCTGTCTAGAACACAGGAATGCATGCATTCGCTAAAAGAAACTTGAGAGACGTTTAAAATTAAATCATATAATCGACAGCAAATTTGAAAAGAGCTAAAGTGAAAATTATGGAAAGCGAAAAAGATAAATGGCAAAATATATTCAGGATGAAATTATGAACTTTCTTGCTAATGAAGTAAGAAAAACGATTGTAGAAGAAATTAATAGAGCAAGGTATTTTTCAATTTCGTTCGATCACACTCCATATACCGAGTATCCTAAAACGGACTGACTGTTTTTAAAATTCAATAACCTGTAAATGGTGACAGCTATTTAAAAAGAAGTGCGGGAAGGTAATGTAAAACGTCAGTATTTTTTTACCTCGATTCCCGGCTTTAGTTCCAAATAACAACTATAGATGGCGCTGCAAGCAGGGATGACCACCTCGGGAACCCAGCTTACGCTTTAGAGCGATAGTGCAATCCCGAGGGGCAGACCAAATCCACTAGTTGCTCGCGTTACAAATGACTTTTTCAATTCTTATACTGCAGTTTTACAATTTCACATTACAACATAAATATCGATGATTTGTTGAAGAATTAAACAGGTTTATAGTCAATTCAGATTACAGCAGTATACTTTATTAAACCATATTCGTGTAAATCAATCAAGTTTATACTGAATTGACAATTATGCCAGCAATGTATAACCACACAAGCACTATAAAGACAACATCTAGCGCCATAGTCGCTCAATCAAAGCCAAAACCGAAATCGCCCAACACTGATGCGAAAAGAGGAGGCTAAATGTATGGAGTGGGTCTCATTTTCCAATACAATCTTATTTTTAGGGTCCTATTCTATATATTTAAACTTCTTCCTTCGTATATGATGCTAGGGGAATTCAGTTTAGACCTCCATTGAGGGCTTATTGCTTGCCATCTATCTCTGCTATTTGGAACTAAAACCGAGAACCGCAATAAAAATACTTCTAATATCTTACATAATCCTCCTGCAAGAATTTCTTTTAATAATTGTAACCATTTGCAAGTTACTGAATTTTAAACACAGTCCAGTTTAGGAATCCAGTACACCTGACAAAGAACAAATGACGCAAATTATACGATACCGAAAATAGAAAATTTTCATTCGTGGAAAGGTTTCTTGACTACATCAAGTCAAAAAAAAAAAGGAAAAAAAAATAGCATAAGAAATTTGAGATAAGCTAATGTCCGACAATCTCGACGAGAGGTTCTGTTCTCAAAGACGGTAGACGGGAGGTGCTGCGTTCGACCCAATCGTGCACGTCAGCCTAATCGTTCGAAATTGTCCGTAGTTTTCTTCGAACCTTGCGTAAATACTGGTTAGGTTGCCTTAGAAAGACCTTACAGAGGACACTCCCATCCCACTCCGGCCTACTATATCCAACTTGTAGATAATCGGCCGTCATAAACAATACCAATATCAACCCTTCAGAGCTCAATATTGTGGCTGGTTGGTTGGTTGTATTTATGACGGCCAATTATCTACACGAGGGATATAGGCCCAGGGGGGGGAATGCCCTTCGTGGGGGTCTTTCTAAGGGAACCTAACCCGTATTAACGCTTGAAAATCCAAGTTTCGAAGAAAACCACGAAAACTCCGAACGATTGGGCCGACGGGCGCGATTGGGTTCGAACCCAGCACCTCCCGTCTACCAGCTTCGAGAGCAGAACATCTCAGCCACTGGTGGGGCTGCTCAATGTTGTGATATGGTGCAAATATGGCTTCCCAATATAATGTTGTGTAAGCTCGAATTGTCGAAGTAAATAAATTCGTCTATTTTTTACCATGTTCTGCACATTCTCTAAACTTTGAGTTCGTGCTGCTTGTGTATGTCCAAAAATGTCCGGAACTGCATAAAATGTGTTTGTTTTTTCTTATCTTCTACTGAAAGATGGGATATACTTAAGTCCCACTTATCAGTTTATTTAAAGAAACATTGCGATACTCTATGGTCATGAAAAAATAAAGCTATATCTGCAGTTTACAAACAATTGCCACAGATTTTAAAAGCTCTGGAAGACCTTATAGAAATGAAGTAAAATGAGTAAACTTACTCAGGAGCTAAAAGCTTAATAAATCAAATAAAGAAATTCTCCTTTATTTACGGCCTACTAGTTTGATACAGCATTTTAAATGAAATAGAAAAAGTTAATATTATTCTCACGAAAAAAAAAGAAGAAAAAAAACTGTCAATGTTTTGATCGCCAACAAACTGATTGAAACGCTAAAAAACACATTTCAGACAATAAGAGAGGAAATTTTTGAACAAGAAAGCGAAGATTTGGTTATGTCTGTAAATGTAGAGTCCTTATTTGAGCAAAACAGAAAACGTAAAATTCGCAGAACAATTTGACTACGAAGCTTCAGATGAAAGTGGAAATTTATATGAATGTGAAGGATTTCGTGTTACATAGAGACACTATAACCGTGCAACTAAACTGCAGGTTTGAGAAACTGAGAAATGTAAAACAAGAATTTGAGTTTCTGGCTGGTGCGAATCTAAAATCAGTTATCGAAAATCTGTTAATATTGCCTGGACCTTGCCCTTTATTGCTGACTTGAATGGACTTGATTTGTTAAGCGAGGTTTTAAATGCGAAAACCTTATTTCTACCATTGTATAAGAACTTTTATAAAATGGATCATTTAGAAATCCTTTAGTTGCTCCATAATTTTAACTTTGGGAAAACAAGGAATTACAAAAACATGTAGACAGCGTACATAATTTATAAGTATTCCAGTAACAATAAAATAGTAAAAAACTACTTAAGATCTACTATGAGTCGAGAGATTAAGCAACCTGAATTTACTTTCTATAAAATTCAGTGTGTCACAATCTTTACACATAAAATAATAAACGATTTTGTTACCCTAAATGCAAGAAACATAAAATGGATGCCTGATATTATATTTTATATTAATTAAAACATTGCTTCAGTTATCTTTCTTAATTAATGTACTGAAATTATAATTTATTTTTATTTTTTACATTATGTTCTGCAGGTTTTTTGTTTGTTTTGCTTTTTTAGTATTTATTGGTTGAAGGGACCGCTTGTTTCCAATCTGATTGTTAGCGATTTTTACCCATTTTCTGCAGCTTAAAGACTAACAAGAACTAAAAATGGCTAGAAAAATATGTGAGAAAGGTTAAGAAAAATCTGTCGCAAAGCATCATGATCTCATTAACAAATAAATGCAATTTTCTTTTCTGTTATTTAGTTGTTTGGAATTTCTGAATTAAAATTAAATCTTTTAAAGTTCTAAAATAAACGCAAAATATTTATTCAATATAATTTGTTTCTGTTTCTGCCCTTTATCAATTTTGAAGGAGAGGCGGGGGGGGGGGGGGGGCGCCAAATTGACACGCTGCCCGGGCGTAGTTTTCTCTTCGCACGGCCCTGCAAGCCTGCCCTATACTATCGTAAGCACCTTGTAGTGAAATTCTGTGATTTGTATCAGTTTCAATACATTTGAAATAGCGTAATCTCATTAAAATATTCTGCAATCGATTTTTTCCCCATCTACCATAATGTAATGGAATTCTTTTGAGTGTCCCTGTAAATAAACTATTAATCCCACATACTTCATATACAATACTTTTGGCGCAGCATATCCCTTAAGGGATTTTGCGCCCTAAAACCGCATACAACAAACCAACCAATCATATACAATACCAAACATGCTTTGGTGACCTTGAATAAAGTTTATCAATTACACGAGTCTCCGAGTATATTTGCGGGAGTTAGAGTGTGGACAGACCGACAGACAAAAGCGAATGCATAAACACTTTTCACCTTTGTCGGAAAGTGTTAAAAATCAAGTTGATTGTAATAACCTCTTTCTGTAAAGGATTTTCAGCAGAAAAAATTGCTGGATTCTAGTTACAATACTAGTTTTAATTAACAATTTTCAATTAGAAGTATTTGAATATTTTTATTCAGGTTAAAATAATACTTGAATAAGGCTTTTAAAGAAAAGAGCGTATTTTATTGCGTAAAAGCTAGTTTACGGACTATTGCTCATGCATAAATCTTGATGTTTAATGACGTGCTGCTTTTGATAATCCTTTTGTGTCTGTCGTAAAAGTCGCAGAGTCATTCAGAATGTTGTAATCTGTTATAGTAAGCTTCATTTAACATGGCTTTTTTGCCCCCGAAAGGAGTTGTCTCAAGGTCACGTAAATGTAAAAAGGAAGCTTTTTAAGCAAATTTTAATTACAATTTTGAAAACGCCGACAAAAATTCATTAAATGATATATGGAAAAATTTGTATTAAAAAAATAAACAAGAAAGAAAAATGAAGCTTCAAGCACATATCATAAAACAGTTCCCAATGCATTCAAAGTACTTTAACAAAACGTGACCGTTTAAGAAGGTGAAATTTCACGTCTAACAAGGAGAGGGCCAACCTTGTTAATCACAGATTTTGATTATTTTAATATATGTTGTAGGGTAGAGACCCCGTAGTGTCAGGTTCAACGGATTTTATACAACGCTCCTTAGTTCTTGAGAAACCGGGGGTCTAATAATAGTACACAACTTAAATACTTACATTGCAACCGCAATGCTAGATTGGTCGTAGTTCAGTTGGTACGGCGTTCGCTGGCTGATCTGCGGGCCCGGGTTCGGTACCCGAACGCGTTACATTTGTTTTTCTCATTTTTTGTTTTATAAATATACTTGTAATTATAATTTAATAATTTCAATTACAAATTTTAATATCATACATTAATTATAATGTTAACAGACTTAAATTTATCATTTTTTATTTTTAAACTATTATTTCTCATCCTTTAAAGAGGTTTAAAAGGAAATTGGATCTATTATTAAATGATAAAAATTCCAAAATCATGACAAAATCTGTTGTGGTGCCATCTAGTTATGATAAAATAAAAGAATATTCAAATAAAATAAAAATAAAAGCAGAAAGAAGATAAAGGTGAAAGCAAAATAATGGAAAGCGCAAGTATACGTATTACAAATTTAAAAATCTTTAATATACAAAAAATCGGTTGCAATTTAATTCTGATGCTAATTTTTAATATAATTATGCTTGTTACTTTAAAAACAGAAAAATAGTATTGTCGCATTGACTTCCTTTGTTAAAGCAATGCGTAAATGATGTTTCTTTAAAATCACGAATTGACACAATTGCTCAATATCATTGCATCGATAAAGAATATATGAAATACATTTTAAAAGTGATTTTTTAAAAAATTAACACTTTTCTTATGTTTTATACAACTATTTAGTTAAAAGTAAAAAATTAAATAGGTTCAAATTATAATTTATATACAATATTATAAATTTTAATTGACAATGAGATTATTAATTTTACTTACAAGTATATTTATAAAACAAAAAATGAGAAAAACAAATGTAGCGCATTCAGGTATAGAACCCGGGCCTGCGGATCCGCCGGCAAACGCTAAACCAACTAAGCTATGACCAACCTATCATTGCGGTTGCAAAGTAAATATTTAAGTTGTGTACTATTATTAGACCCCCCGGTTTCTCAAGAACTAAGGAGCGTTGGATAAAATCCGTTGAACCTGACACTAAGGGGTCTCTACCCTACAACATATATTAAAATAATCAAAATCTGTGATTAACAGGGTTGGCCCTCTCCTTCTAAGTAAACAAGGAACAGGAACACTCTACCGGGGGGTCAACCAAAAATGGCAAAGGCAGGGAACCCCCGGCAGAAAAATCCCCTCTGCCAAATGCAAACTGGCAAGGGAGCAGCCCAAGAAAACCAACGGCGTTTAATTTAAAAAATAATTGTAATAATAATAATAATAATTGACACCAGGAAATGAAATTAAAAAAATTACAATAATTATAGTCATTTACAGGTTTGATATATGACTGTAAGAAAAAGAATTATGTACGATGTATGGAGTGCATATGACTGTAACAGAGAAGAAAAACGTTAAATAAAATCTTAAAGTTGGCATACGAAATAACTAGTAGACATAGAAAGTTCTGATAGCCCAATGGCCAATGAAGCGTGACGAAAAGTTCAGGCAATATTAATCTGAGCAAATTAATAAATGTCTCACAAAAGTCAAGAATGTAAAAAAAAAAAACCACTAATGCCCCAAAACCAAAGTCAAAATCAGAACTGGTATTTTATAAAAGAGAAATATTTGTTAAGTTCATTATATATTTGTCTAGGTTTATTATAATTTGATCTTGACAGTAAGATATTTTTCATATTCCAGCTCAATGTGCGATTCCCGTCTAAGTAAACAATTTGGAAAACGCATGACATATTTGAAAACCCAATTTCAGCAATTACCATCTGCAGTCGTAAAAATATCCGAATTCTTTTGTGAAACCCTGTATAGGATTTAGATTTGTATATGTAGATGTACAGTCGAGGAAAAAAAAAGTAAACACCCCCTACTAACTCTTCGACAAATTATCGTAGACGGAAGTTACTGGTACCGAATGATTGGAAATAAAGTCTACTTTTAAATGATGTATATAAAATTTGCTTAGGGGGGCATCTACATATTAAAACGAACCCAAACCTCATGTTTTTCAATGGCAATACCCAATTTTAACGAGATATTTCAAATCTTCGGTTCAAACTATCCCCAGACACCAAATTTCAAGTCATTTGAATGATAAGTTTTTGAATTATAAACATTCAAAATTGAGTGCTTCTAATGTTAAATTACATTTTCATATATTTATTTATATCTCCTGAAATTATGCTCCTAATGAGCTAATTTTTTGTGTAGCAATAATACTAATGTGCCCAAACATAAATACGCTGAATTTGCAATTTTTATAATTTTATGATATGAATTATGAATTATGAAATTAATATTCGAAAAAATTATGAATTGCAACCTACAAATTTTTTTATGGATTTAGATTTATTAAGTCCTGCTTTATGAAAATCCGAAATTTCACATTTTTCTTCCAAATAGTTTTCAAATTATGCTTAAAAAACGGCAAAATGATGGTTTAAGGGGCCGTCTATGATAGAAGTGAGTAGATATTTTGAAATTTCTTCTGCTGCCCCGTTGTCTAACAGCCTTCATCGACTGCTTAAGGTGCCTTGATCAAGAAGGAGGCTCTCTCGGTTAACAATCGACTACAGAACTTCAATTTGGATACAGGCCTTAAAATACGCACGTTTTATAATAATTAATTTCTCGGAAACTTATGGTACGAATTGCATAAAAATTGGTTTTTAGGCTAATTGAAAGGTGTAGAGTTCATTTATGCTGTCAGAATTGGGTATTGCCATTGAAAAAAAATGAATTTATGGTTTGTTTTAATATTTATATGGCCCCCTAAGCAAAATTTATATACACCATTTAAAAGTAGACTTTATTTTCAATCGTTCGGTACCGGTAACTTTCTTCTACGATAATTTGTTGAGGAGTTAGTAGGGGGTGTTTACTTTTTTTTTTCCACGACTGTACATACACAGTATGCTATGATTTAGTTCAGTTCGGAAAGTATGAGCACAGTTGAAAATTCCCCTTCAGCAATTTCCGCTCATAAACGGTAATGTACTTCAGATCTTTTGTGCAGTCCTGTATATCGCTCACCCGCGAGAAAAGGGACACATCTCGACAAAAGGAAATTTCACAGGAGCGGCAAAAGAAAATTTGCATGATTTTACTGTAATATGAAATTATAGGACTTAGCTCTGCATGTTGGAATAAAAACGCGCATAAACACATAAAACACTTAAGAATGAAATGTAGGATGAGGCTTGGAGGGTTGGGTAATTTTGCCTTCCCACAGAATCCACCCCTCTTCTGTGGTCACAAATAGAGATGTAGCGTAATAAAGTGATTTTCTGTGTAACTACATTCATGAAACTTTTTGTGTAGCGAGACACACCTATGACAGACGTATTAGTGGAATAAAATGCAAAATGCATTTTTGCGAGATGTGTCACTTTTCTTGCGGTTGAGCGATATGATCTATGCCAGGGTTGGCGAACCTTTTTATAGTCGCGTGCGAATTTTTTTTCAAAAAATATTTTACTTGATCTTGACGTGCCAACTAAAAAACAAATTTAGTGGCTTGAAATATAATGAATCAGAACTACTTGAAAATTACTTATTAAGATATTTCCTAAAATGAATAACATACATGTAAGTATTACACTGCACTAATTACAGAAACAATTATATTTTAGAAATTAATTAAAAACATAATTTAATTAATTGTTGTATCTTGGATGAAAAATAATTAATATCGTTTTCATGCTCAGTTAATTTCAACAGAATGCAAACTAAATGAATTTAATATGGCAACCACTCTCTATTTAATTTTTGTTATTATGCATTTGCGAAAATGATGACTCACAGATATAAATAGCAGAAAAAATTATTAAAAATTTAAAAAAAAAAGGCCGTTTATTTAAATAGCTCTGAAATTAATTTCAAAGTTGCCATAATTTACCATCGGTAATAATCTTTCTATTTTGATAATTTTCTTTGATAAATTTTCGAAACCATATTGAATAAGATTAAAATTCTTCAATTTGCAGTTAATCGAATTTAGAATCGAATCAGATCATCTCAGTTCGTGTATTTTGTATAAAATCGTTGTATCCTCATTTAGAGACATAATTATAATTAACGCCGCGCCGTGCCAAAATTATTCTTTGGCGTGCCGAAAGTGGCACGCGTGCCATAGGTTCGTCGACCCTGATCTATGGCATTTATACACATCAAGTAATATGCAGCAAATTAGTTAAATTTGAAAACGCGTATCACAACAGGCAATTCCAGTATTATCATTCATGTACAGTCCTGAACCCGAACCTAAATTAATCCCTGTTCGGGTTAGGTTTTGAATCTTTCGGGTCAGATTTTCAAAGAAGATACAATTTTTCAAAAGAAAGTCATATTTTTTTTTTTCAAAAAAAAAAAAAAAAACAACAACAACAACTTATATATTTGAATATTAATGAGTGCATATGTGTTTAATTTTATACAAAACAACAACAATTTTTTTTTTTTGACTCCGAAACCCGATCCGATACCAACCTAAACCCGAAATATTTAAATCCATACCCGACCTAAATCCAAAATATAAACAAGTTATTCCTCATTTTAATGCAATTATGAAAAATTAGTCTACGTAACGATCTGTAATATCAGTTTCACCTTTAACGCAAAAAAGAAACATACATATTCTCCTAAATATTCAAGTATACAATTTTTGCATCAGAAAAACATATTCTGGAGTTTTTCGAATCAACCCGAGTCCGACCCGCAGGATTCCAAACCCAACCCGAAGCTGAAAGATTTAAAGTCAAACCAAACCGAACTCGATCCGGAGGAAGGAAATAGAAGTCAACACGATCCGCAACGAAAGAAATTAGCACCAACTCAAACTGACCCGACCTGCAGTTCGGGTCGGGTTCGAGTAAAATCGGGTTAACCTATCCGATGCAGGACTCTAGTCCATGATAGCAAATTGTTTTTAAGAACCGCTGCACAAACGCACGTGTATAACAATTAAAAAATAAGGTATGTATTCAGTTTTTCGTTACGTGATCGTAACACCAAGTACTGAAAAAGTCTTCTCCGTGTATTGAATTTTAATTCTGAAAAAAAAAAACAAAAAAAAACTGCTAAATAATTTGTAGCTTCCATGATACATTGACGTCCTTCAGAAAAATCTTTTTGTTGGCTTGTCGTCTATGACCCAGATATCTCATTCAAAAGACCTGGCATTATAAATTATTCCTACTTTCTAAATTAACTTAACCCATTCAATGATTAATTATTGATGGATATCCTGATACGAATTACCGGAGTTGTCCGTTGTTACATTTTCTGGGACGATAACGTAGATCTTAAATTAACCTTTTGAGATGTTTTAAAGTAACGTTAGCCCATTCGGGTCAGGCGTACTATTAATGGGACGAATCTTTTCCCAGAGTATTGTTTTTCTTATGTTTAAAATGCAAACTTTTTTGTTGAAATGACCGCCATTTTGACGAAAATCAACTTTTTAAACTAAACTCTAGAGAATTCAGTGCCTTTTCATAATATGACGGTCAAATATGTTTGAGGTACTTGTGACTGGTGAAAAACGGTTTTCTCTTAAAAATCTCACTTCTAATCGCAGATTTTCGTCATTTGTCTCTTTAAAAATGTAGTACTTGGCTTATTCTTGAAAATAAAAAAAACCCTTTGTGGTGTGGGCTTTAATCTTAGTTTAGGCTGAAAATAATCGTTTGCAGTATAACACTTACTTGAAATTAAAGTAAACAAGATTGAAAAATAATGCGTTAAGAATAAGATACATTATGAAATACTTTCCAACACTTCCAAAATAGTTTAACAAAACCTCACCGTTTAGTAGAGTGAAAGATGATGTCTAAGTAAACAATATGGAAATCGCTTAAGGGGTCTCAGGACTCTTAAAATTAGAAAAAATGAAAAAAAAGGACCATTTTCAACATATAATATCTTAAAATGTATATGATTTAAAAACGCAATTTTTTTTTCAATAAAAGATATAAGTAAGTTCTTTCATTTCATGTATTTAAAAAATTGCAAGATGCAGAATTAGTATTTACAGGGCGCCGCAAACTGTCAGACATTTGTCGAGCAGAAAAATTGGTACAACAGCTTACGCGCAGGATTACAAAGTAGATTTTGCATCTAGAATGAAAGTTTTCGCGCCTAATTATACTTCCGATTGTAATAATTACCCCGAGCCTAAAACAAATTGGTATTTAAAGCATTTTTATATTTTTAACTAGCAGACCCGCCCGGCGTTGCCTGGGGTTCGTAAATATTAACCTTAAACAAAACTGAAGTTTGTATGATTTTATATCTTTTGAAATTCTTTTAAATGAACCTAATTTCGGAGGCCCCCATTACCTTCCGCAGCGTCTAGAGTGTTCCCAACAAACTTCTTTCCGAACGAACCTGTCACCTGGGCCCCCGTTAGCTAAGGCAACATGTACGTTAGGGGGAGAATGCGAAATTACCACGTCGTCGGCGCATTACGAGAACGTCAACCGATCCGATGAGGACAGAATACCATCACGTGACCGCCCCGTCCCTTGTAAAACTTAAAAGTTCGCTCCTAGCGCGGCACGGCCGTTTATAATTTTATCGGCTTCGTCTAAATATTTATATCGCTCCGGTAGGCCCACTTAATTGTAGTTATCGGCCCGGCCTGCCAGAGCCGTTCAATTATTTTGCTGGCCGAGACCGTTGAAAAAACTGTCCTAATTCTGCGGCCTGGCGCGTTTGAAATTTTATCTCCGCGGTGGCCGGACCGGGTGCACACTAGGGTGGAACTTAAGTATAGGGTAAAAAAAAAAAACTTTTTTGTTTTAATTTGTAATAGTGAAAACTTTTTCCTTTTTGGATGTCTAAACTTTTGGCTGAAAAGGTTTTTTTAAATTAAGTTGTTTTCCGGTTCCTCAAGAAGGTCAAAGTTTTGAAATTTCAGTATAAAGTAACTTAAAGTAAACAACGTAACTGTTAGCTCATATCTACTTTTATTTAGCAAATACTCGCCAGAAGTCATCACGAGGAGGTGGTTAAATATCGACTTCCACCCTCCTTACCTCCCTTTGTTATGTATTAATTCAATTGCATATTCAACCTACTGTGTTTTTAGGCAAACTTTGTCATTACATTGTGGGAATTCAACTTTTTCAATATTAAGCCATCTTTTGCTTAATATTTAAAGACGGTTGACACAACTCGCGGGACAATTTTCACACACATTTCCACTGTTTGAGTATGACAAGGAAAATCTAAAATTCAGGTGTATCCCCTGTTTGTACTTTTTTAAGTTCTTTATCCGGTCAGTCCGTCAAGATAGGATCAATGTTTTTATAGTCTATAATTTCAATATGTTTGCATTTTTTCAAGTCGCTCTCCTACTGGTCCAGAAAATACTTTTGTACACGTAGTTTTTCCAGCAAGATGTTGAAATAAGTATCTAAGAAAAAAGTTCATTTGCATGTAATAATAAAATGATCCGTTATAAAGTTTTTAGGGTATTGCTTCTGATGTTTTAACAACTCCAGATTTGAATCCTGCATTAAAGGCGTTTCTGTTTCTCCCAATAACTTTCAAACTTGAAATGTCTGTAGTATTATTTTGAAAATACACCAAAATTGCAGTGGCTGTATTAATATAAGAAGAAGATGTCAATGAAATAGGACGAATATATTTTTATCCTGGTTTTTGAACTAAGACCAGGTGTTCGTCTTTAATGATTCTTAGTTATACTTTTTTTGCTCTGCTTCAGTTATCATGGTGTTATCCTTTCTGGCATCAAAATACTAACCTTTTAAAATTAACTCATTTCGTCTTTCCTGTTCTTTCAAATTCTTCCTTTTATTTTCTCTTTGTCGTCTTCAAGTCCTTCTTTCAGTTACCTTTTCTTTATTATCATCACAAATACCCATATCTTCTAAGGTGCCATTTGCAATAATATTTGAGTTCTGTCTAATACTCCTGTTCTTTCACCTTGTTGATTATCAAATTCAGGTTTAGAAAAACAACCGATTGAACTATTTTCTTCCGAACTATTTTTTACACTTGACGATTATTCCATCAAAACATTTTTTTTTTTGTTTTAAAATAACGTTTTTCCTTGATATTTCCTTTTCCAGTCTTGCTACACATTTTTTGTATATTTTATATCTATTGATCTTATTGCCATCACCCCATCTCTCTTTGGTCTTTGGGAAAGAAACGTTCTTGTTCTGATACACAATAATATTCAGTGCTTTTACACAAAGAAATGTTTTTTGCAGGATTACCTAACATTTTGCAATTTTATATTGGATGTGGGATTATTCTTTCTAATCTTAATATCTTTCTTCAAATTTTGACATTTCTCGCGCTATTCTCTAATCATTTTTTATGATTTTTGTATCAGAAACCGTTGGAATTGAAGGTCTCGGCAATACACTTTTAATTATGTCATCAACAGCTTTAGATATTTTATAAATAGCGTGTACTAGATTCCAGCTGTCAGATTTTAAGTTAAATTGAACCCAAAAATGATGATTCATAACATCTTCATATGTTCGTCAAAGATGACAGTCTAATTTTAATTGTTTTGGTTCACGAAATACAGGACACTTCAACAATTATCTAGATTTAGGTACGTTAACAGACTTTGTCACTTTTGACACCGAATGTTTATTGAAAAATAATTAAAGAAACTGTTAACACACGTTAAATCGGACTAACTTGTTATGTGTCGCAGCCAAATAAATCAGAGACAATGAAAGCCGACGCCCACAACGCTGGCTTCTACAAAAGTCAAATAAAGTGGGGCTAACTTTTCTAAGGCACTCAAACTAAATTATTCTCTTTATTTCAGGACATTAACACTTAATTAATTTAATTTTGCAATATATAAATTTAACAATAAGCTTAAAAACTTTTCATGGAATTATTGGCTTTTTCTCGTTTTTTAGGGAAAATCGGGCGCTTTGAGGAACCGGAAAATATCATTTTAAAATTAAAAGAAAAATACTTTCTTTTTATGGAGTTAAAAAGGAAAAAAATAATCACTATTAGAATATAAAATTCGAAACTTCGTTTTTTAGTTCCACCCTAGTGCACACCTCTATTAGAGATACAATTGTAGATTATTTTTCATAATGGTATTTAAAACATGATTTGCTTTCCTTACATTCCGGGTCCGGGTCAGGTTGTGGGTTGAAAAACCTCGGGTTCGGGTTGCCGGAAATTATTTTTACGGGTTCGTGTCGTGTTGCGGGTTGACTTTAAAATGGAATTTGCGGGTTTCGGGTTGGGTAGAACCCGACCAGCGCAGGTCTCTAATCCAAATTGTTAATTTATAATTATTAAACCCTTACTCAGATGGGAGCACCTGTAAATTTAAATTTTAAAATGATTATAAAAGGGCTTTATTTTTTTTAATTAAAAAAAAATATTCAAGTCAATTTGTTTAAATAAAATTATAAGTTCCAATTTTTTTTTTAATTCTGAAATTATAAAAATTTTTCGGAGATAGAAATAAAATTTTAAATTTCTAAAAACTAAAAAATTGTTTGAATGAAATTTAAAATGGTGATTAATTTCTATTGTAAATGTTTTGAATTACTGTTTGTAGATGGCAGTACCAAACAGACAGATTTTTGCATTCGATAATTACGATGTCTGAAGTTGGGAAAATAAAATCTGTACCTTAAACAAACTTAAGTAACGTTAATGTATGACATAAAAAAGAAAATATTTTTGTTGTTGTTAAAATAAAATGTAAAAATTATAGTTTATCACAATTTAAAGAGAATGAGCAACCAGAACATCTAAAAGCAAAAACAACTGAACTTTATTTTAAAAAATAAATTCCGCTGAAATAATTACAAGTTTAAGTTTTGAAAATTCTCTACTTCGGTCGGCGGGAGTTGAACCCCCTAACTATACTTCTATACTAATATTATAAAGAAGTAAAAATTGTTTGTTTGTAGTAGGTAATCTCTGGAACTACTGAACTGATTTCAAAAGTAATGGTATCAAAATGACGGTGTTAGTCCACGTTCGAACATTGGTGTCAGATACACAATAAAACATATGATATAAATCTATAAAGGTAAGTAAAAAATACTTACCGATCCAAGGTAGGCCGCCTTCTTTAGAATCAGAACTTATTCATTTCAGGATATATTCGGCAATTAAAATAATTCACATCAAGTAGTCGGAAATGAAGAAACATCTCTTTCATTTTAGACTATTTATATGGCTAAATTGTACAAAAAAATATTTACATTATATACATACGATGAATTAATCTCGAATTCGTTAAAAAACATGTTTGATGGGGAAAAAAACCCACATCTCAAAAACGTTCTTTCGTTCGATCTACAAAACAAAAAGTTTCTGTTGCCAAACGACAAAAATAAATAGTCCTCATTCGAAGGGAAAATGTCCAGGGAGGTCGGGAGAAAATGTCCGTGGAGGTCGTGTTTTGTAATATCCTCCCACCTTTGAGGTTCAGTATAGTGAAACTCAAAATTTCATAAATTTAGTCGTTGCGGCTGTTTCAGTTTTCTACCAGCTCGAGATCGTCGATTGCCATCCTCAGGTATGGAAGACTGGTGCACAGGAGCAGGAGTGATATCCAAAGGTTCAGCTACAGAGACAGGATCTGATGACTCGGGCTCAGGAGCAGGAACAGAGACGCTATCCAAAGGTTCAACTACAGAGGCAGGATCTGAAGACTCTGGCTCAGGAGCAGGAACAGAGACGCTATCCAAAGGTTCAACTACAGAGACAGGATCTGAAGACTCTGGCACAGGAGCAGGAACAGAATCGTCGTCTATAGGAGCAGGAATTCTGTCTACTAAAAAAGGAGGCATTAGTTCATTATTGATTTCAAGAGGATATAGTCTTTTAAGGGATCTCAAAAAAGAACCCGTTTTGGTTTTAACTTTGGCTACCCGGAATTTTCCGTCTTTGCCGGGATATAGTTCTTCAATTTTTCCCAAAGGCCAATTAATACGTTTTGAATTATCGTCCCCAATTAAGACAATATCGTCTTTTTTTAACTCAGTTTCCCTATTTCTTCCCGCATTTTCTCGAAGTTGCCCCAGGTATTCTATTCTAAAGCGTTTTCTAAGATCTTCTCGGATTCTTTGCTGATAAGCAAATCTTCTTTTCATTTTTGTTGAATCAATTATGTCAAATTCAGGAACTCTCGAATCTTTGATATCTTGCAAGAACATCGCGGGGGTAAGAGGGTCAAGATCATCATCATCTGCGATATATGTCAGCGGTCTAGAATTGATTACACTTTCCGCGTCACATAACACGGTGTATAATTCTTCATAATTTAGGCTGGCCTTTCCAAGCACTCTTCGTAAAATACCTTTTAACATTCCTATCATGCGTTCAAAAAAACCTCCCCACCAGGGAGCTGAAGGTGGATTAAATTTCCACTGTATTTTTCGTTCAATAGCAAAATTTTGCAAGCGTTCAAAATTTATAGACTTCAATTCTGATGATGCTTTCACTAGATTTCTTCCGTTATCAGAAATAATAATAGAGGGTCTCCCTCTTCTTGAGATAAATCTTCTCATAGCTAATAGAAGATTTTCTGTCGAAAGTGAAGATACCAATTCAAGATGAATTGCGCGAAATATGGCGCACGTAAAAAGAACTATCCAAACTTTCGAGCCATTTCTTAAAAATAACGGTCCGCATAAATCGAGACCAACACTTTCAAAAATTGAAGCATCTTTGACTCGTTCTTCAGGGAGAGGGGCAGTAGGTGTCTCAGCAGGTGAGGCAGTGAATCGTCTACATGTCATGCAACTTTTTATAATTTTTCGAACTGTACGCCTGCATCTTAATACCCAAAATTGTTCGCGCAAAACTGACATTACAGTTTGTATCCCTGCATGAAAAAGTTCAATATGTTTTCTTCTTATGAGCGAATAGGTAATATTATGATCGAAAGGCAGAACTATCGGATACCGGAAAGAATGGAAATCTTTTCGCATAGAGATTCGTGTTTTTACTCGAATTAGACCTTCCTCATCAGTAAAAGTCTGTAAAGAGGTATAACATGGTTTAGATTCACTTAATAAATATCTCTGAGCATATTTCAATACGACGTGTTCTGCGTGATTTATTTCCTCAGATGTTAAAATTTTCTCTAAATTTCGCTCATTCGGTGTCTTTCTGATATTTCCAAAAAATCTATACATCCAGGCAGTAACTTTTATCATCTTCAAATATGAAGATGTATTTTCATATAACTCAATTGGAGTTTGAGAGATATTTACTGCACTGACAACTGTCTTTCTTTTTTCAGAGTTAATTATTTCAAAATCGGGATTCAAACTACTTTTTGGCCAAAATTCTTGAGGTTTTTTCAACCAATCAGGTCCCTCCCACCAGAGGGATTGTTTAAGGGATTCCGCGGAACATCCTCGGGAAGGTAGATCGGCTGGATTAAGAGTTCCAGGCACATAGTGCCAATTTTCTGGATTACTAAGAGATCGAATTTCTTTAACACGATTGTATACGAATGGAGCCCAGTTTTCACTTCTTTTTATCCAGTACAGCGCATTACTAGAATCTGTCCAGAAAAAAGTTGGAAGATTTTCTAATTTTAAGTCGGACTTAACCCCTTTAGATAATCGTGCACCAATCGTACATGCGAGGAGTTCGAGTCTGGGGATGGTAACACATTTTAGCGGTGCTACTCTGCATCGTGCTTGGATCAGTTGACATGATGTTGATTTTTCGTTCTCATTTCGTAAATATATGCATGTAGCATAAGCTACCTTGCTCGCGTCACAGAATACATGCAAACTTAAATCACCGATGTTATCTGGGTCGCTTATTAAACATCTAGGTATAGCAATATCTTTAAGTGAGCTCAATTGATTTTTCCATTTCTGAAATTTTTGGGCAATCGGAGTTGGTAATTCAGAATCCCAAGTTATTTTCTTTTTCCACAAATCTTGTAGAAGTATTTTGGGGAAAAGAGTTACTGGACAGGTATAACCGATGGGGTCAAAAATTTTATGAACTTCCGACAATATTTTCCTTTTAGTGATAAGTTCAACATCTTTATTAATTTCCCTTACATCTATGGAAAGAACATCTGAGGGCAACAGCCATCGTAGGCCTAAAACTGGGACAATTTTGTTTTCTAAGGAAAAATCTGGTTTCATTGAGGAGTTAGAGTAACTGTGTTCCCAACCTCTGAGGTCAAATTTAGCTTGGCTGAGAATGTATTTTGACTCTGTTATAAAATTATTGAGTTGCTTTTCATTGTCAACACTAGTGACACAATTGTCAATATAAAAGGATTCTGAAAGTTTAGAAGCTGTTTCCTGCATAGAGGGAGGTGACTTTTTTAAGTGGTGTTGCAAAGTTGCTCCCAATAAATAGGGACTGCATGTAAGCCCGAAAACAACTCTTCGATGTTGGAAAATTTTCGTTTCTTCAGAATTTCCCTCCTTCCACCATAAAAATTTTAAAAATGCTCTGTCATTTTCATTTAAGCAAATCTGTAAAAATGCTTTTCTTATGTCTGATATTACACCAATTTTCTTCAATCGGAACCGATTTATCAATGAAGGGATAAGTTCTACTAAATTGGGGCCTTTCAACAAACAATCGTTAATAGAGGGTGAGCCTTTTTCCCTAGCGGACCCATCAAAAACAGGGCGTATTCGGGTAGTGGAATTTTCTTTTATTACTGCTCTGTGTGGCAGAAAAAATTCAGCTTCCGTTCCTGGAGTTGATTCGACTTCCTCAATAATGCCCTCTTGAAGCCACTCATTAAATACTGCTTCATAGGCAGCTAAATTGCCGGATTTCTTTAATGAATCTACGCAGTTTTTTAATCTACGTTCTGCAATTTTCCGAGCACTGGGGAGAGGGGGGTGACCAACAATCCATGGAAGACTAACCTGATAACGTCCTTCATTGTTTATATGAATATTTTTGTTGAAATGTTCTTTTACGGCTTGTTCGAGTTCTAAACCAGACCCTTTGTCACCTGGATCAAGAATTCCTAAAGTGTCTAAACGCCATAAATCTGTGAGTTTTGCTTCATTTACATGTAAGGATAAAACAATTTTTGTGGAATCGTTTGTATCTTTTTCATTAGTTTTACCCATCAATGTCCACCCCAATTTGGTCTGTATAGCAGTTAAATTACTATCCAAGGATTTAATTTTCCCCGTTAATAACTTTCCATAAATATCTGCTCCGATAAGTAAACTTATTTCTTGTGCATTTGTAACTTTTTGCTTCCCTGTATATGCATCGTAATCTGTGAATTTTATCCCATATTTTTTAGCTTCCTTTATCCAAGGCCCATTTTTTATTTTTGGAACCTCAGTACATATTTTGTCTTGATCATAGATATCAAAATTACATTTAAAAGTATCTTCTAAATTACTTAAATATATTTTATATCGCTTATGAAAGTGTGTTTCTTGAATACCACCAAAAAGACCGTGAATCATTTTTTCTTCTCCTATTGCTTCGTATCCCATTCGATTAATAATATCTTTACTCAGATAAGAACGTTGACTACCTGTGTCTATCAAACAGCGTACTAACAAGTGTTTATCTTGATCCTTTGATTCTAAACGGACAGTTAAAGTCTGCATTAATACTGCGCGATTACAAGTTTTATTTGATAATGTCGTGCTTTCATTATTTTCTTGTGATCTGGCATTTTCTTTTTTGGGACATAAAATTTTATAATGCCGTTTAAAACAATTGCTGCATTTAACAAATTTTTTACAATATTTTGCTATGTGCCCTGCATTTTTGAGACAAACAAAACAGTAACCGTACTGCTTTAAAGTTTCCTTTTTATCCTGTAATGATTTATTTTTAAATAACTCACATTCGATCAAAAAATGTTTTTCTTTACATTCCGGGCATTTACTTTGTTTAGAAAATGATACCGTTTCATTTATTAAGCCAGATGCTGAAGGAATTATTTTCGGCGACTGCTTGTCGCGCACTGGCCTCCCAGACGTAATGTCTGCGTTCGAAGACTCTTGATTAGAAATTAAAAAAGCAGTTCTTTCTCGGGAAATAACTTCCATTTTCAAATAATCAATTATTTCCGTAACTTTTAATTCTTCATCGTTACCACATTTTTTTGTTATTTGTAACACTATGTCAGAAGGTAATAATTTAATTAGAATGGGAGAGAGTAACGCTGAATAATTTTCAATCTCCAATCCGAGAGATTTCAGATTTCTGATTTCGGTCTGGCAAGTGTCCAGCAATTTGCGGAGTGCATAAACGTCACTGGATTTCTTTACTGAATTAAGTGATAAAAGTTTATGAAGGTGTGAGCTAATTACTAATTGTTTCTTACCGAAACGTTCTTTTAGAGTTTCTATTGCAGATAAATAGTTACTATTAGTTAAACTATAACCTTTTATACAGTTAGCAGCATTTGAAGTCAGATATGACTTTAAATAATTGAATTTTTCTACTTCAGACAATTCTGCATTTTTATGAATTGTAGATTCGAATTGGTCCCAAAATCTTTGCCAATCCGAAGGATCGCCGTCAAATTTTTCAATTATTAGCTTGGGTAAATTTATGCGAATGGATTCTAACCCCCGAATTACAACTGTTTCGTCGGATTTGTTTATTGTTGTAGTAGAAACATTCGAATTAGATTTAGTTTCTAATTTCAATTTAGCCCTTTTTACTTTCGTTTTCCAAATTACCAAATTCGAATTATACTCATCACATTTCAAAACTTCAGCTTCTAATTCATCTAATTTACTAGATTTTTGAATTTCAGTATCTAGATAATTAAGCTCTTTTTCTTTCAAATCTAACTCAGCGAGAAACTGTTCTAATGTATCTTCATCGGCACTATTTTCTGAAATTGCCGCTTCTATTCTATTAATTAATTTCGTAGTTTGAGACCTAACAGTAGTGCGTTTTGTTTTATTAACTGCATCCATTCTCTTAAATCAATATTATAACTAATAAAATTTATCAAAAACAAAAATGGTTGCAATTATCGTATATAAACAAAGCACTTCAATAAAGATTCTAATTCAACGAAATTCTTATTCTGACTCAAATATTTTAGGCAGTCGCTGTTACGGGCGCCATTAGATGTCAGATACACAATAAAACATATGATATAAATCTATAAAGGTAAGTAAAAAATACTTACCGATCCAAGGTAGGCCGCCTTCTTTAGAATCAGAACTTATTCATTTCAGGATATATTCGGCAATTAAAATAATTCACATCAAGTAGTCGGAAATGAAGAAACATCTCTTTCATTTTAGACTATTTATATGGCTAAATTGTACAAAAAAATATTTACATTATATACATACGATGAATTAATCTCGAATTCGTTAAAAAACATGTTTGATGGGGAAAAAAACCCACATCTCAAAAACGTTCTTTCGTTCGATCTACAAAACAAAAAGTTTCTGTTGCCAAACGACAAAAATAAATAGTCCTCATTCGAAGGGAAAATGTCCAGGGAGGTCGGGAGAAAATGTCCGTGGAGGTCGTGTTTTGTAATAATTGGCTATATCTTAAATCGATGCCACTACACCAAAGGGGGTGCAGGAGCAAAAAACGTACTAAAAATGCGATTTTTGTGTTATGGAAGGGCCTAGAAACATGAAATTTGTAAGATATAAATGATCTGTAAGGACATTTCTTAAAAAATTCAAAATTAATAAAGGGCTGAAAATGCGTGAAAAGCGTTCTAAAAAACGTTCTAAATGACGATTTCTACGCAATCTCAGGAAGTACCGAACCGGTTTAACAAATAATAGTGTGAAAATGATGGTGGCAGCCCTTGCAACAAGATAGGCTACATTTTATGTCGGTGCCAGTACCACAAAAGGAGAGAAGGAGCAACAAACGTTCTAAATTGCGATTTTTCTGTTACTGAAAGGCCTAGATACCTGAAATTTGGCATGGTAGTTACTTATTAGATATAACTGATTCCTAAGAACATTTCCTAAAAAAAAAATCAAAATTTAAAAGGCGCGAAAAGCGTTCTAAAAAACGTTCTAAATTGCGATTTTTACATGATCTTAGGAAGTACCGAACCCATTTCAAAAATAATGTTGTGAAAATGATGGTGACAGCCCTTCTCCAAGATAGGCTCTATTTTATGTGAGTGTCACTACAATGTGGGAGTTGCAGCTGCAAAAAAGCGTTCTAAATTGCGATTTTTCTGTTACTGAAGGGCCTAAATACATGAAATTTGGCATTGTAGTTATTAAATAGATATAAATGATCTCTAAAAACATTTTTAAAAAAATTTGAAATTTAAAAGGGGTGAAAAGGCGCAAAAAGGGTTCTAAAAAACGTTCTAAATGTCGATTTCTACGCAGTATCGAACTCATTTATCGAACAATAGCTGGAAATCGATGGTGACAGCTTTTGCTCTAACATACGCTCTATTTAATGTCGGTGTCACTACCACCTGGGGGTTGCAGGAGCAAAAGACGTTCTAAATTACGATTTTTGTGATACTGCAGGGGGCTAGCAACTTGCAGTTAGGCATGGTAGTTACTTATATGCTATAAATGATCTCTAATAACTTTTCCTAAAAGAATCGAAATTAAAAAGGGGTGAATATGGGCGAAAAGCGTTTTAAAATGGTTTTAAATTGCGATTTCTACGCAATCTCATGAAGTACTAAACCAATTTCAAAAGTAATGGTTGGAAATTGATGGTGAAAGCCCTTGCTCCAACGTAGGGTGTATTTCATATCGGTGTCACTATACCACCTGGGGGTTGCAGGAGCTGCAAATGTTCTAAATTGCGATTTCTGTGATACTGAAGAGGCTAGAAACTTTAAATATGGCATGGTTGCTACTTATAAAATATAAATGCCCTCTAAGAATTGTCGAAAATAAATTCGAAATTTAAAAGAGGTGAAGCGAAAAGGGGAGGATCGAAAAGCGTACTAAAAGTCCTAAATTACGATTTCTATGCAATCTCAGGAAATAATAAACCGATTACAAAAGTAATGGTTGCGAATCAATGGTGGCAGTCTGTGATCCCACACAGGATATATTTTATGCATGCGCCACTGCCATCTGGGGTTGGCAGGAACAACAAGTGTTCTAAAAACGCCTTTAAAAACTTTCTAAGTTACCTTTTCTATGAAATATTAGAATATACCAAACCGATTTCAAAATTAATATTGGCAAATTAATGGTGACAGTGTTTGTTTCAACATAGGCATTTTATGTTAGTGCCGCTAGCACCAGAGAGGTGGTAGACCGGCCGCCAAGAAGCTTGGGATTTGACATGATAGTTTAAGATGTAAATGCGTACTAAGAACGGTTTCTAAAAAATTCAAAGCTTCAAATGAATACTGAAATGAGCATATAAAATGTTCAAAATGCTTTCTAAATTACCATTTATTTTGAATTAGTTTTAGCTCTTTTCATTAATTCAAGTCTCATTCTGCCTAATGCAGTGTAATAATGAAGTTTAGTCAAACTGTGGCTAAATTAGTAATTTTTGAATTATTCCTAAAAGTGCAATTTCTTCTAATAAAAATTAGACATAAAAATATCACACGGCGTATTTCAACTATTACGCGAGTAAAGCCGCGGGTTTTGCTAGTCTTTGGTATGCAAGAGAAAAGCGCTTTCCAACTAAGTTAAACATTCTTTGCCATGAATGCTGAAATTAAGGTTCTGATTTTAAATCTAAATAACAGAGATGGCCGGATGGCATTGAAAAAATTCATTTAATTAAAATAATATAACACTTTTTCAAAATTTTATGATTTGCAGTGTGATACGAGGTATTCAGCTGTAAGTACACAAAATTTCAATTACCTGACCTATACAGCTTTTGTGTACGGACTCTGTAACAGACGGATAGACAGTGGAGTGACACGAATGGGGTTTCGTCAGATGAATGAAACCCTAAAAAGACCTAAATTAATAAAATCTTCCAACGGACATGAAATCCTGTTTGAAAAATTTCCTTGTTACCAGCTGTAACAAATCCACAAAACGTACCACGCAAAGCAGATTTATGTTTACTTTAAATTCTACGAATGAAAGTCTTTTATTGAACTTTAAATTTTAAACTTAAACCATACTCACATTAGCACCTTTGTACTCGTATAGTTGTACTATTTATGTCAAAATTCCTACGGTGAGATAACTTCAAAAACTTAGTAATAATAACTCATAAAAAACAAGCTACCAGCATTTTATTTCTTTTTATTGGAATACACAAAAATAGGAAGTTGCCACAGAATATATCAAAACTTGTCCTTTTTTTTAACCAGCGACAATCACATGTGAACGTGCAAAAACAAAATAATAAAAATGTCATTTCAAGTCAGTTTCTTCTCTTACATTTTTTTCATCTCTGATCACGTGATTTTGAACAAAAATAAATAATGCCGATTCCGTAACATCCTCCCACCTTCTGATTACCTTGTATAATCAGAACTAATTCTAAACGTAGAGAAATTGTCAAAGTCACTTGTTATAAATCCAGTCTTTCAGGAACTTTCAAAAGCCTTCCAGCTGTGCTGTGTCTAGGAGATTCCTTGCTTGAGGATACATCCAAAATTGTAGCTTTGTTAAGTATTTTCACTGGATTGCGGGACATCTTTGGTTTCGGACAGTCAGTAGATGAAGCTATCTCTAGTGGATATATTCTTTGTACAGGTCGTAAAAGCTCATGTTGTGATGTCCGAACTCTTACGAGTAGAACTTTCTTGTCTCTACCAGGTGTAAGTTCTGTGATTCGACCTAAAGGCCAATCAATTCTCTTTTTATTATCAGATCCGATCTATACAACATCACCGACAGCTATAATTTGCTCTTGGCGTTTGTTCCTTGCTCTTTCAATTAATGCGCCTAAATATTCGGACCTGAAACGATCTTTCAATTCTTTTTGCAATGATTGCCGATACTTCAGTCTCTTGCTTAATGATTTCTGTTCCACAACATCCAGGTCTGGGAGATTGTATCCTTCTATACTCTGTAGAAACATAGATGGGGAGATAGGTTTCACAGTTGCGTCTTCCGAAAGGTATCTTAACGGTCTTGCATTTATTACACTTTCCACATCTGTCAAAATTTTGTTCATTTCTTCATAGGTGAGGTAAGCATGACCTAATACTCTTTTGAGAAGATCTTTCATTATTCTGATAAGCATTTCCCAAAAGCCACCCCACCACGCTCCGGTTGGTGGATTAAATTTCCAACCAATAGCATTGACAGAACTGTGTTTTTGTATTCGTGACCAATCTAGGCTTTTCAATAAGTTAGCTGATCAAGTGAAGTTTGTGCCGTTGTCAGAATAAATGACAGTAGACCTTCCTCTCCGTGCTACGAATCGTCCGAGTCCCATCAAAAATGCCTCTGTCGAAGTGGCGGTTACTAGCTATAAATGCACTGCTCTGTATATTGCGCAGGAAAATATCAATATCCAACTTTTCTCAATTTTTTTCAAGTATAACGGACCCGCCATGTCTACACCTGTGATCTGAAACACGTTAGCATCCTTTATTATATTTCCCGGTAGAGGCGCACTATCTCTCCATAAACTCTTCCCACTGAATCGTTTGCAGACAACACACTGTGCTAACACTTGTTTTACATTTCTACGACCATTAAGTATCCAGTATTTTTCTCTCAATAAATTAAGTAGGATCTGTAATCCAGCGTGACAATGTTTTACATGTACATGATATACGAGTCGTTTTACAACTTCATGTTTTGCTGGCAGGACTATAGGTTTCAGAAAATCTTCATTGCCTTTCCTGTACGTTATTTTAGTCTCCTGTCGAATTATGTCTTGTTCATCTTTCCATGTCTGTAAAGTTCTCAATATGTTATCATTCTCGGGAAAAAACGCTTCTTTCTGAATCATACGTAGAGTCTTTAATTCAGCTTCTTCAAATTCAGATGACGTTAGTTCTCCTTCTCTTTTTACTTCGGTACTTCTGCAGTTATACCTAAAACGCAATATCCATGCGACCATCCGTATGATTTTTACATAACTCGAGAAATATCTGTAATACCAACTATCTTGTTTAACATCAGAATTTGTTATCTTGGAAACTGACTTTATTCGTTCCTTCCGAATTTCATCTTCGTCATAGTCTTGATCACTAGAGTTCGTATATTTTTCAAACTCTGGTTAATCTCTCAACCAAGCTGGACTCTCCCACCATCTCCTGGCAGCTAGCTGTCTCGCTTTACATCCACGAGTTGGCAAATCTGCAGGATTTTTATCACTTGGCACATACATCCATGATGAAGGACTGCTTAATCTTCTGATCTCTAGAACACGATTTCGCACAAATACTGACCAATTGACATCTCTGGATATCCAAGCGAGTACTGTAGATGAATCGCTCTAATAATAACTCTTCATCTTTTCCCAACCGAGGCCATCTACAATAGTTTGCGCCAAACGAGTTCCCATAGTTGCCGCCAATAATTCCATTCTTGGTATCGTGACATTCTTCAAAGGTGCAACTCTTGATTTGGCTGCTATAAAAACTAACTCGACTTGGCTTCCAATTTCTTTTCTAAGGAATATAACTGTTGCGTAAGCATCTTTACTTCCATCTACAATGTGTGAAGTGCACACGCTTCTATGTTTCCTGGAGTCATTTTCATGTATCTTGGGATCTCTATATCCTTCAAAACTGTTAGTTCTTGAAACCATAGTAAACATTCTTTACGTAACTCACCAGTTATCTCTTCATCCCATTTAAAACCTAATTTCCAGGCTTTTTGCAACATTTTTTTCGGACAAATCATGACTGGCGACGTAAAACCAAATGGATCAAATATTTTATGCACAGCTGATAACATACTGCGTTTGGTGATCTTTTCTGTGTCAAAATCTTGTAGCCAACTTAGGTTGATCTTTAACACGTCGGATTCCTTATTCCAAACAAGTCCTAAGACATTAGTTTCATTCGTGTTTGGCGTTTCTTGGTTATTACCTGTGTACCCCCACTGTCTTAGAACAAAACTACTTTTCGCCATGAGCATCCTAGCATCTTCGATGAAATGTTTCAATTCTTCTTCGCTATTTACACTGGTTACGACATTATCCAAATAAAAACTGTGCAACAGTCTATCTTTAAAATTTTCAAAGAAATCTGGATCCCTTCGGATGTGATATTCAATGACTGATGAAAGAAGAAATGGACTGCATTTCACACCGAATACAATTCGGATATGCCTGAATGTCATTAATATTTTTTCTTTTAAGTCCTTCCACCGCAAAAAACGTAAGAAATTTCGATCTTTCTCACAAACGCTGATCTGTAAAAAAGCTTTCATAATATCTGCAATTACACCAAGTTTTATTTCTCGAAAGCGTAGAAGAACATCTGGAATGAGCTCGATCAAGTTGGGTCCACATTGTAGGCATTGATTCAGAGGTGGATGATTTGCTAATCTTGCTGACGCATCAAATACAGGACGGATAGGTGTTGTAGCACTATACTCTTTTATGATCGGATGATGCGGCAAGTAATTGCCATACGATTTCGTTTCGCAAGATGGAACTTCCTCTATAATACCTTCGTTCATCCAATCATTAAAAACATTCTCGTATTGTTGAAACATGTTCTTGGCGATTAACTTGGAAGTGGTGCCTTCCAAACGTTTCATCGCCAAATTAAAGTTATTTGTAAAAGTTATTTGTTAAAGTTATTAACACTTTTAAACTACATATGATAGATAACCTTGTTTAAACTCAGGTCCTGTACCGGCGGACGCCAGTAATGTAACAAATCCACAAAACGTACCACGCAAAGCAGATTTATGTTTACTTTAAATTCTACGAATGAAAGTCTTTTACTGAACTTTAAATTTTAAACTTAAACCATACTCACATTAGTACCTTTGTACTCGTATAGTTGTACTATTTATATCACAACTCCTACGGTGAGATAACTTCAAAAATTTGGTAATAATAACTCATAAAAAACAAGCTACCAGCATTTATTTTCTTTTTACTGGAATACACAAAAATAGGAAGTTGCCTCAGAATACATCAAAACTTGTCCTTTTTAGGTGCGTTCGTAATTATATAAATACGTAGCACCTATAGTCGTCGTTCAGTCCGTCTGTCCGCATTTAACAGAGCAAAAACTACCCAACCGAATGGTCTGAAATTTTAAATATATGATTGTTGCAAAATTTTGTCGAGCCATTTAAAATTTTATGAAAATCGGATGTATAGTTTAATTACAGGGACAGTCAAAAGTTTTTCTTTACATTACGGCCAATGGGGAAAATTATTGCAAGTGCATTTTAATGGCGTTACAGCCTTCCGAATGTTCTGAAATTTTAAATATATAATTGTTGTAATATTTTGTCGAGCCATTTCAAATTTTATGAAAATTGGATGCATAGTTTAATTACAGGGACAGTCAAAAGTTTTCCGTTACATTACGGCCAATGGGAAAAAATTATTGCAAGTGCATTTTAATGATGTTAAAGCCTTCCGAATGGTCTGAAATTTTAAATATATAATTGTTGCAAAATTTTGTCGAGCCGTTTCAAATTTTATGAAAATCAGATGTATACTTTAATTACAGGGACAGTCAAAAGAGTTCTGTTACATTACGGGGAATGGGAAAATATATTGCAAGTGCATTTTAATGATGTTACAGACTATGCTCTTATGAAGTGCAAAAAAATATACATTCAGTACAATATGGGGTGCAAAACATAATTATGAAACTAGTTATAGTACGAACGCACCTTATTTGCCACGTTTGACGAGCAATTTCCAACTTGTTTTCTTTAACCAGCGACAATCACATGTGAACGTGTAAAAAGAAAATAATAAAAATGTCATTTCAAGTCAGTTTTTTCTATTACATTTTTTCATCTCTGATCACGTGATTTTGAACAAAACTAAATAATGCCGATTCCGTAACACCAGCCGTGAAAAAGCATCTCTCTTGAATACTTCAAAAACTTTTAGTTTAAGAAAAACTGTCATAAATCAGCACACTATGAAAAGGACTCGGAAAATTTTCAAAAATCAGTGGCACCAAAAGAAACGTTATTTTAATAAATTCTTTTTAGAACCTCGAAAATATATTGGTTTCTGAGCTTTTTAAAGATATAGAACGCTTTTCCGATTCGTTAGTAACTCGGAAGAGATTATTGTACATTTTCGTTCGTGGTTATATTATAATTTCCTAGATTAAGGCATATCCCACACTGATAGGACAGAGCGACATGTAACGCAACATGAAGCGCAAAAACCGGTCGAAACAAACAATGAAGTTGTTTTAAACCAATTTTTCCAGCGAATTCAAGCGACATGTCTTCTATGTCGCCTTAGTGTGTGACTTGCCTAAGAAGCATTTGTATTTTTTAACAGCGCACTTACTCAGATAAAAAGGAATAAAACGCAAATTATTATTTTTTTTAATTTATTAATCCCCTTTTTGCGCTGAATTCAATTTTCTACAACTATAGGAAACAGGAATTCTGCTTTTTCAGAATTTAATGTCGCCCCCGATGAATATACAGGGTGCAATTGCAATATGTTATCTATCGCCGAGCATTAGTTTCTCAACCGTTGGTCGTAGACATATAGTTCCAATTACAAAAACGTTTCAAATGAAGTAAATATTCATGCTGTGGCATTATTTAAAGTAAAAAATCAATTTTATAAAAATTACGAAATCTAACTTTTTATACGGTCCCTTAGTCCCTATAGTTATATTTAGTAAAAGTTTACACATATCATAACACATATAGCACAAAAAAATTGACATCTGTCCTACAAAAATTGACAGAGTTATTAAATTTCAAATTTTGAGATTTTTGCACATGATTTTGTCTTTTATTGAGGGATCAATTAAAAGTTGAATTAAAGTAATTCGAGATCAAAATCAAGGTGCTATATCCTTTTTACGGCGAAACCACCTTTAGCCGGTATCGCCAAATTGGGGTATCACCAAAGAGGGTTATTTCATCTAAAAATTTCAGCTGACTTTTAGGGATCGTATACAAAGCGAAGAATGAAATATTGAAATTAAGCAAAAAAATAAATATCAGTTTATCTTAATATCGAAAACGATTTACTATAAAAAATTAATACATAAAATGCCGGAAACTACTAGAGATACTGTTCAAAGTGTTCTCCATTGGTGGCAATGCACAATGGAATGCATGACAATACTGAGTCCTGGACACGTTAGAACATAGCAGGTGTGCAAACTGTGCGACAATCAAGGATGATGCACTGCTTCAGAACCATAGAAGTAGTCTCAGTCACATAGACTTATGCCTTGATGTAATCCCGCTTGATGAAGTCCATGGAAGTCAAGTCCGGTGAACCACTCTACCGGACCACCATATCCAAGGATCTGTTGGCCGAATTCGGTGGCTAGATACGTCCGGACGTTTGATGTTTTATGCGAAGAGGGCCCCATCATGTTGAAACCACACCCGGCATGCATGTCAGAGAGCATCTTTTCAGACCAGTCACGTATCGTGTTTTGCAGCAGATGCAGGCAACGATCGCCCGTGAAGGTCCCATCGTAGAAGGTGGGTCCAACAATCTACACAGTAAAAAAAAACGGTAAAAATTACAGCTGATTTGGCTGTGAATCGCTAAAATACAGCGTTTTATTAACTTCCGTATCGATTTACAGTAAACTGCTGTTATTTCAACAATGGCAAAACCGCCTGGACTGCATTCCAGATGAGATACCTGCCCTACAGGCACACTGTCAAGCCAAAGCAAAGTAGTGTCGTACGAATGTTAGCGTCGGTGTGAATATGTGCCTATTATGAATTCAAAATGGCGATTTTGGATACTTATATACAATTCTGGATTACATATTTAAAAAAAATCAGAGTAAGTTTTATTTTTATGTTTATTCGTATCATTGATTTAATAACTGTATCAAATAGGCAGTTCTCTTATATAATGTAAGATACAAATTTTGTATTTGCGTACATATATATAAACGTTGACTGACAGTAGCTTTGAATCATTTGTATAAGGGTTAAATATTTTGTCTTAAATTATAACAAAAGAGAATATTTCCAATTTACATTTGAAAAAATTATTATTTTTCTTTTCTTTTTTCCATCATAGGACTTAGTTATTATTTACTTATGTGTCAAAGTACCAGATTAAAAAAAAAAAATCAATATTTTTGAGATATGTTTTGCTTTGCTATTATATATTTTTCGCAATTTCATTTTTTCCGTTATTTGTATTTTAACATGCCTTACTAATCTAAATTATACAATATTTTTTAATTGTCTAAAAGATTTAAGTGCGCTTTTTGTACTAATTTAAATGTTTTTATTTATTTAATGTATTATTATAGTTTATTAAAATTTCAAAAACAATTTTACGACTTATGGTCCGATTTACCGTCGGAGTTATTCACATTTCATAGATGCTAGTTTTTTACGCGCATTTCTTTACATTTTTTATATGTAATTTTGAAATCATTTATTGTGTGTAAGCTGGATACACTTCTTTATTGATCCATAAAATATTCCAAGAGTTTGCTTACTATTGTCGCAGCATTCAAAAGCAGCAGATCGCATTTTGCTTTTGATAATTATCGAACAATAAGAAGTAATTAGCACTAGATGCTGAAATTAGATATTTTGAATGTTGTCAATGTATGTTATATTACGCAGTACATTTGAAATTCACATAAGGAAAATTCTTTACAATGAGTTACAATAGTTTAAAATTTACGATTTATTGCTTTTTTCGGTGTATTTTCCTATTTTATTTATTATTTTGCTTTATGGTGCTAAATTTGTATCTTACACATGTATAACAGAATTTATTATATAATAATGTTATTAAAACAATGATATAAGTAGACATAAAGATAACACTTATAGAGCTCTTAGTTTTTAAAAGATGTATCATAGTATACAAAAAAAAAAAAAAAAAAAACTCAAAGTAAACAAACATTGCAGGGCGGGGGGGGGGGGGAAGGAAGATGCAAACGTATATCTACAAATAATAATAATAATAATAAATAAAATAAAATAAATACAAAATGTATATATATGAAAACAAAAACATATACCGTTAGAATGTCGCATTCACCTTGAAAACTATATCGAAATAAAATTAAAACTTGCTAAAAAGGTGCATTTAATGTCATAAATATAAAAAGATATTAATAAGATGTTATTACATAATAAAATAGTTTTTATAAACTTCCAATATTTCATGCCTAGCGCTTTCGATCACCTACTGATCGAATAGCGATAGTGATCGAAAGCGCTCGGCACGAAATCTTGGAGATTTTTAAGTTTTTAAAAACTGTTTTATTATGTAACAACATCTTATTAACATCTTTTTATATTTCGGACATTAAATGCACCTTTTTAGCAATTTTTTATTTTATTTCGATATAAAATAAATAATAATAAAGGCTAAAAAATTACTGTTATCTTGTTAAAAGTGCTGTAAAATTAACAGCAAAATATGCTGAAAAAATACAATTTTTTGTAAAATCTAAAAAACGAAATTACTGTAAAATTAAATGTAAAAGTGCTGTAAATTTACAAGTTTGCTGTTTACCCGTGGAAAACAAAATTGCTGTAAATTGACAGCAAAATTTGCTGGCACCCATATTGCCAGCATTTTTTGCTGTAAAGATACAGTGATTTTTTTTACAGTGTAGGTTCCCCATATACCGCACCACACGTGTCGTACTCTTCAGGCGATGTGGAGGTTTCCAGATCGCATCATCCTTTTGATTGTCGCACAGTTTGCACACCTGCTATGTTCTAATGTGTCCAGGACGCAGTACTGTCACGCATTCAATTGCGCATTGCCACCAATGGAGAACACTTTGAGTTGTATCTCTAGTAGATTCCGGCATTTTATGTATTCGTTTTTTATACTAGACCGTTTTATGATATTATAATAAATTGATATTTATTTTTCTGTTTAATTTCAATATTTTATTCTTCGCTTTGTATATGACCCCTAAAAGTCAACTGAAATTTTTAAATGAAATAAGCCTCTTTGGTGATACCCCGATTTGGCGATACCAGCTAAAAGTGGTTTCGCCATAAAAAAATACATAGTACCCTGATTTTGATCTCAAATTACTTTAATTCATCTTTTAACTGATTCCTCAAGACAAAATTATGTGCAAAAATCTCAAAATTTAAAATTTAATAACTCTGTCAATTTTCGTAGTACAGATGTCAAACTTCTTGTGTTATATGTGTAAGCTTTTACTAAATATAACTATAGGGATTGGGGGACTGTATAAAAGTTAGATTTCATAATTTTTATAAAATTGATTTTTTACTTTAAATAATGCCACAACATGAATATTTACTTCATTTGAAACGTTTTTGTAATTGGAAATATAGGTCTATGACCAGTGGTTGAGAAATTAAAGGTCGGCAATAGATAAGGTATTGCACCTTGTATATAGATAGGTAGATAGATAGTACAAAGCATAACTCAGTTTGAAGACATAAAACACATGCTTTTATTTTATATAAAATGACTTCATTCACATCCGCGCTGAAGAATTCCATATTTATGATCCAGTCTTAAACAACATCTACTGTTAAGTATGTATAGGACGACTATCGCGGAATAATACACAAATCCAGCAAAATTTGGACAAAATTGCCAGTTGTATGTACAAAATGATTTAAAATATATTACTTGGCTGCAAGTTCCGAGTGGTTACAAAATTGATCCAGTCAAATTCTCCAAATTCATATTTGATACAATGCAAAACATAATATAGGCATTTTCTCATGATTTCTTATGATTCTCATTCTTTACATAAGGTTCCTCTGTGCAGAGATAAATATAAATATACGACAGAATATACAAAACAGCAATTTTTATTAAAGCTGTCGAATGTTTGCCCCGTATCTTAACTTTTAGAAAAAGAATTTTTTGGATTTGTTATAATAACACAAAAATAGGTTTATCACTTTATCTTCCATACCATTAAGGAAGTATCATTAAAATTATCAAGAAGAACATAAAAACATTCGTTAATTAGATTACGAAATATTTTTCAACGCATTCGGACTACTATAATAAAACTTCATAGCTTAATAACATGAAAAACTATGTCTAAGTAATAATTTGTAAAACATATAACACATTTGAAAACACAATTTCAATCAAAGTCGAAAAAATAGCTGAAAATTTTGTACATCCCTGTATATGAGCTGTAGATTTGTCATATAATTCACAATATGCTAAAATTTAGAACAGTTAGTGAACGCATAGCACAGTTGAAAATTCCTCGTCAGCAATTTCCGTCAATAAACAGAAATGTACTTGAAACGTTTTGTGAAGCCCTGTATATGATTTATAAAATTTATACACACTAAATAGTATGCAATTTTTATAATTTAAAAAAGTGTTCCACAACGGAAAACGCATTTCCATCAATTCTTGTTCATACAGAGAAAAATATAACTGATTTATTGTGTGTGTCCCTGCATATGAAAGATGAATGGCACATCATATTCAATAGTAAGCATCTTACAGAGCACCTCGGAGATATATATCAATTTAAATACTTTTGAAATAGTGTAACATGAACAAAATACACCACAAACAATTTTTCTCCATATAGACTGTAATGTATCATAATTCTTTTTAGTGTCCCTGTAAATGATCGATAAATGCTATCCATACCCTATTCTATAGCAATCATCTTGTAGTGCACTTCATAGATATGTATATAAATTTCAAAGTGCTTGAAATTATGAAACATAATTAAAAACCCCCGCAAACGATTTTTCCTCGTAGGCCGTAACTTTTGAATGTCCCTGTAACGAAATTATGACTGCTGCATGCTACATTTTGAAATACCTAACATTGACTAGTGAATATCAATAACATTTTTAGGTGCGTTCGTAATTATTAGGTGCGTTCGTAATTGTATAAATACGTAGCACCTATAGTCGTCGTTCAGTCCGTCCGTCCGTCCGTCTGTCCGTCCGTCTGTCCGCATGTAACAGAGCAAAAACTACCCAACCGAATGGTCTGAAATTTCAAATATATGATTGTTGCAAAATTTTGTCGAGCCATTTCAAATTTTATGAAAATCGGATGTATAGTTTAATTACAGGGACAGTCAAAAGTTTTTCTTTACATTACGGCCAATGGGAAAAATTATTGCAAGTGCATTTTAATGATATTAGAGCCTTCCGAATGATCTGAAATTTTAAAGATATAACTGTTGAAAAATTTTGTCGAGTCATTTCAAATTTTAGGAAAATCGGATGTATAGTTTAATTACAGGGACAGTCAAAAGTTTTTCTTTACATTACGGCCAATGGGAAAAATTATTGCAAGTGCATTTTAATGATATTACAGCCTTCCGAATGATCTGAAATTTTAAAGATATAACTGTTGCAAAATTTTGTCGAGCCATTTCAAATTTTAGGAAAATCGGATGTATAGTTTAATTACAGGGACAGTCAAAAGTTTTTCTTTACATTACGGCCAATGGGAAAAATTATTCCAAGTCATTTTAATGATATTAAAGCCTTCCGAATGGTCTGAAATTTTAAAGATATAATTGTTGCAAAGTTTTGTTGAGCTATTTCAAATTTTAGGAAAATCGGATGTATAGTTTAATTACAGGGACAGTCGAAAGTGTTCCGTTACATTACGGGGAATGGGAAAAATTATTGCAAGTGCATTTTAATGATATTACAGCCTTCCGAATGGTCTGAAATTTTAAAGATATAATTGTTGCAAAGTTTTGTTGAGCTATTTCAAATTTTAGGAAAATTGGATGTATAGTTTAATTACAGGGACAGTCAAAAGTGTTCCGTTACATTACGGGGAATGGGAAAAAATTATTGGAAGTGCATTTTAATGATGTATCAGACTATGCGCTTTATGAAGTGCAAAAAAGTATACATTCAGTACAATATGGGGTGCAAAAAATAATTATAAAACTAGTTATAGTACGAACGCACCTCATTTGCCACGTTTGACGAGCAATTTCCAACTTGTATAAATACGTAGCACCTATAGTCGTCGTTCAGTCCGTCCGTCCGTCTGTCTGTCCGCATATAACAGAGCAAAAACTATCCAACCGAATGGTCTGAAATTTTAAATATATGATTGTTGCAATATTTTGTCGAGCCATTTCAAATTTTATGAAAATCGGATGTATAGTTTAATTACAGGGACAGTCAAAATTTTTTCTTTACATTACGGCCAATGGGAAAAATTATTGCAAGTGCACTTTAATAATGTTACAGCCTTCTGAATGGTATAAAACTTTAAATATATAATTGTTGCAGAATTTTGTCGAGCCATTTGAAATTTTATGAAAATCGGATGCATAGTTTAATTACAGGGACAGTCAAAAGTTTTCCGTTACATTACGGCCAATGGGAAAAATTATTGCAAGTGGATTTTAATGATGTTACAGCCTTCCGAACGGTCTGAAATTTTAAATATATAATTGTTTCAAAATTTTGTCCAGCCATTTCAAATTTTATGAAAATCGGATGTATAGTTTAATTACAGGGACAGTCAAAAGTTTTCCGTTACATTACGGCCAATGGGAAAAATTATTGCAAGTGCATTTTAATGATGTTACATAGCCTTCCGAACGGTCTGAAATTTTAAATATACTAGGGGGCTCGGCCCCCTACGAGCTACGCTCGCCAACCCCCGTCCAGACACCGCAGACTCTAAATGCACGCTAATTTGATCGGCTTTAAAAAGATTTCGAAAGATTGAATTATAATTTAAAAAACAGTGGCGATCTCCCTATACACGAATTCATTTCTCTTTGATTGGGGAATTTTAACGCCAAATCCGCTGCGGCACTACTTGATTATCCTGTCGACCAATTTCGCCAAATTATAAAAATTGATATAATTTTTATTTTAAATAACGAAAGAACAAATAAATTCGTACAACATTAATAAAAACACAAATAAAACGTCGAAATAAAAATAACTTGATGACGTATACACGTGTAACAACATTTCAAAATAAGCTAATATAAAAGGAATTAAGTAAAGAGAGTCTTTGTCTCCTGGTATTTTTTAACAAAGCGAAAAGAAAGTTCTTTTAAATGAGACATTTTAAATTAATTCTCAAAATATCAAATAAATATCTAGCGCAATTTCTAAATTTAAACTTTTTTGCAATATTATTTTGTGTTCATGTTATGTAATAACTATAATGTGACGTAAATATGACGTAATTTATCCTAAGACTTCTAACGCATGTTAATGAATTTATTATTTTACAATATCCTTTCTCTTCTAAAATTCACGTGTATACTTTTTATGACGTAATTTTTAATAAGTTCCTGCTTTTTATGCGTAATTATTTAATTCTAATTTGAAAGTTTTTTTCCTGTTTATAATAGTCACGTGTAAATAAATTTTTAATTTGAAGCAAACATTATTGCTTGCGCTTTTTATACAGTTGGCAACAGTTTAAATTAGTACAATTTTCTGAAATCTGTAAAAAATATCTCTAGAAATGCTGAAAATTTGAATTTAAAATAGAAATAAAACCTTAAAAAATGAGTCAAAATAAAAAAATTAATGCAATCTGCACTCCGGCAAATTCTAACGCATAAAATGATCTAAAAATGATTACACTGCCATGTCTAGTTTTTGCTGCTATAAAACTTTTTTAGTGGAACGATTTTGTCCAACTTTAGCATTAAATAACTCTTAAAATAATTCTTCGATTTGAAAACTGTCTGCATCAGCGTATTTATCAAATATTTCTGTATAAAACCACCGATTTTCATATTTTTGTATGCATTATTTTTGTTAATATTAACGAAGAAAGGCCTCCGGTCACAAAAAAATCAAAACCGGCGGCGGCGGCGGCGGCGGCGGCGGCGGCGGCGGCGGCGGTGACAGCGGTAGTTACTTTTTTTTAGAATAGAGAGATAATTGTTTCAAAATTTTGTCCAGCCATTTCAAATTTTATGAAAATCGGATGTATAGTTTAATTACAGGGACAGTCAAAAGTTTTCCGTTACATTACGGGGAATGGGAAAAAAAATATTGCAAGTGCATTTTAATGTTGTTACAGACACTTATGAAGTGCAAAAATATGTACATTCAGTACAATATGGGGTGCAAAAAATAATTATAAAACTAGTTATAGTACGAACGCACCTCATTTGCCAATTTCATAGCGATGCGACTATATTGACGCCAAAAATAATTTTAGCCAGCTAGAATCGGTAAATCCCCCACCGTGCGATATTTTAATTGCTGGCCATAAGAAATAGCATATCGGGGGCTAATAAAATAAGTTTAAAAAGTATATTTATCTGCTGTGGTGAATTTACACTCTAGGTAAAATATATCTGGATACAAATTACAAATTACTGGAATTACAAATATCTAGTGTGTATAAATTCTGTAGATCCTTATACAGCGCTGCACAAAAGAATTCGAGTGCGTTTCCGCTTATTGATGGAAATTGCTGAAGAGCAGTTTTCAGCTGTGTTATGCGTCCTAGTACAATTATGGCCTAGTACATATACAAATCTATAAAATATATACAGGGCTGCACATAAGAGTTCGGATGGTATAGATGGTAAATGCTGAAATTGGGTTTTCATATGTGTTCTACGTTTTTCGAACTGTGCTTCCACATCACCAGCTATTGACGTTAGTTTTTTTCCATATCCAGCTTCATATCTTAAACAAGTTGGAAATTGCTCGTCAAACGTGGCAAATGAAGTGCGTTCGTACTATAACTGGTTTTATAATTATTTTTTGCACCCCTTATTGTACTGAATGTATATTTTTTCACTTCATAAGTGCATAGTCTGTATTATCATTAAAATGTACTTGTAATAATTTTTCCCCATTCCCCGTAATGTAACAGAACACTTTTAACTGTCCCTGTAATTAAACTATACATCCGATTTTCATAAAATCTGAAATGGCTCGATAAAATTTTGCAACAATTATATATTTAAAATTTCAGACCATTCGGAAGGCTAAAACATCATTAAAATGCATTTGCAATAATTTTTTCATATTAGCCGTAATGTAACGGAAAAATTTTGACTGTCCCTGTAATTAAACTATACATCCGATTTTCATAAAATTTCAAATGGCTCGACAAAAATTGTGCAACAATTACATATTTAAAATTTTGGACCATTCGGAGGGCTGTAACATCATTAAAATGCACTTGAAATAATTTTCCCCATTGGCCGTAATGTAAAGAAAAACTTTTGACTGTCCCTGTAATTAAACTATACATCCGATTTTCATAAAATTTGAAATGGCTCGACAAAATTTTGCAACAATCATATATTTAAAATTTCAGACCATTCGGTTGGGTAGTTTTTGCTCTGTTATATGCGGACGGACGGACGGACTGAACGACGACTATAGGTGCTACGTATTTATATAATTACGAACGCACCTAAAAAACAACTAAATATATCTCTACTTCAATACTGGCAAGAAGAATGGGATTATGCCCAAACGGGCCGCTATACATACAACCTTCTCCTAAAAGTATCTAATAAGCTATTACTGCACCACAGAAATATCTATGTATTCGTGACAAATCACGGACCATTCCTGTCATACTTCAATAAGGTTTTCTCTCCGAACTGCACCTGTGGCCAAATACGCAATTCACTGCATTATATCCTAAACTGTACCTTAACCTCGCACTTTCATCTTAGAAAGGCACAACCAACATCATTATCATCATGCTTTTCCTTAGTGTTGAAGAAGCCAAACCTACTTCAGAAAATTATAGATTGTGTTAGACTAATTGAGCATAATTAATATATATTTCAAAATGTCTTGCTACCAATTGGCTAAATGTTCTGATAGTTTCATTAATATGTATATTTTTCATTACAACTTCCACAGACTATGAACTTATTCTCCTATGGAGAAAATAACTGTAAATAATCTGTACTTTGGCTGGACTTTGTAAAACATTGCCTGAATTATAAGGTGGAGATGTCTAATGTGCGTCCCTGGGTGGGGCTAGTAGAGCTGTGAAAACTCATAAAGATATAATGAGCTGATTGAAAAGTTGTGGAAAATCCCTTATAATAAAGCTACTTCTTGAAGGCAACTCACTATATCGCCCCTATCTTTGTGAATTTTCGCGATATTTGACTGGAATTTTTATAGAAGTTGCCCTTAATAGCTGGCTACCAAATTATGAAATAAAAATTTTGAAATCTTCCACGAATGCGCAGTTAAAAATTATTTCATACAAATGACCATATCGTATCAAATATTCAATATATTCATGTTTTAATTTCAGTATACTGTTGCTACTATTCTTTGTCAAGTTTTCGGAAAGTTGGGTTAAATTTGGTTGAAAATTCTGTATGCTACAAACAAAAAACTTTTGAATTTTTCACAGACACAATAACATCTTCACGAATATGAGTGCTATGTTTACACAAATGCACACTAACGTTGAACAGGACCCAAATAGTCATTTAACATAGTGACAAACCATTTACAGCATTTTCTGTTACATAGGTGATCGCAAATATTATTTTATTATTAAATTTATTATTAGCCCCCTAATTATCCTCTCGATTAAATCTTCACCGAGAAATATGAAATCAAACATGTTTTTTACGTCCCAGAAGTTCAAGAACAATTCGCCAATAATGTTGGTAGATATTCGACAAAACGTGTGCCTTCGAAAGCATCCAGTCCCTGTACCTTAACTTTTGGAGGCCAGTGTATTTGTCGAGATTTTCTACAAAGCATCTAAAATCGAAAGTGACCGAGTACTTTTGACTAGATATTGTATCTAAGATAGAATCATACGCGGACTCGAACATTCTGCTTAAAGTCAACCCAAAACTGACACGTTTCAATCGAACTTGAAATATCCAAAATGGAAGAAAATTAATCATATTTTAATACAGTTGTGGGAAAATATTCTATAATTATATCTCTAATATCAATTATATCTCTTTTGTATAAAGATAAACACACACTTATTAATATTCAAATATATAGTATATATATTTTTTTTCATTTGGAAATATTCAGAATTTTCTTTTGAAAAATCGGGCCGATCCGAAAGTTTCAACACCGATTTACCCAACCCGATGTAGGACTCTAATTTATGAACGATCATTTGTAATCAATTTCCGGCATAAACAAACTTGAGGGATTAATTTTTTTTTTTTAAATGGGGTCCCTATGATTCCGAACCCTTTCGCTGAGGTGCCGAGTTTTTTTAATTTAAGGGAGGGGGTGGGGGAGTAGGACAACAGTAGATCATGACAGAGTCAGAAGTGAGTCTAAGAAATAATGGGACATATCTCGCAATATGTATTCTATGTTTTAAAGGGGCGGGGAGAACAGCCCTTCCTTTTGGAAGTTTCCAAAGGGGAACGTGCCCCCTTTCCTCAGCCGTATAATTCGCGGTTATGGGCACATGCCCCTTTTGTCCTTCCCATCAAATTCTCTGATAAAAAAAAAGAACATTCATTGAGGCAAGATCGATTAAAGAAATATCGATTTTCTTTTGGTTTTTCCTTCGTCTTCGTGACTTGGATATGGAAAATGGATTCATTCTCTCACGTTCGTTTTAAAGCAGTTACTTCCGATTGAACAAAGTAATAAAACTCACGATCGGAAACAAGGTTACAGATCAACGAACTGTTGCAGGCATGCATGCTTGTACATTTTTCTGTTTTCCTTTTTGATTTTTACTTAACGGTTGAGCGGAACAGGTTGGTCAGTCTAATCAGAAATCTAAACTGGGTTTGAAATATAGCAGCTTATTTATTAATAATCGAAACTCAGTTTTAAACTGGCAGCAGACAAATGAGATTTAGAACAGATATTTACTTACAAAAAATAAGTCTAACGCTGAGTTAACACAATTAGTAGAATTCCACAGTAATTATACATTTACAAACATGTAATTGCGTTTGTTTTATTTAGCATTTTAAAATATCGCCCTGCAGGGCTGCCACAGGCGACTATTTTTTAATTCTATTTCTCAACACTTTTTTAAAACAAAAATCTTTTACATAAGCTTTGACAACATTTGCAAGAGAAATATACTACAAAATGTATTTTTAAAAATAGTGGTGCGAACAGAATATAAAAATAGTCGCCTATGGTAGCCTGGCCCTGGGACTGCAGCGTTAGATAATTTGTTGCACTTTTTTTTCTCACGATGGAAAAAAAACCACTAGAAAAATCTTGTACAAAGAAGTCGAGTCGTCAATAATTTATCCATTATTAATTATTTGTTTTATCCATTTCGTCCACTTTTCGTCAATTGCCAATTGCCAGTTGACAGGGCCTCACAAAAGAATTCCGTTACACGATGGCATTGGGAGAAACATTGTTTGCTGTGTATTTTAATTATTTTAAACTATTTCACATATAATTGTGGTAACATTAACATTAAAAAGTAAAAGTAACATTATGTAACATCACTCGGATATCATACTGTATCCGAAGTACTGTATATTAGTGATGGTTGCTGGAAATACATTTTTAGTTGTGATATGAGTTTTTAACTAAATTTTTGCATATTACGTTATGTGTATAAATGCTGTACATCGTATAGAGGGCTACACAAAAGAATTCACTAGCGTTACTGAGTATGAACGAAAATAGCTTAAAGGTGATTTTTAAATGAGTTATGCATTTTTACACTGAAATACATTCAGTATACTAAAATATCTTTATAGAATATAGATAAAATGACATAGAGGGCCAAGCAAAGAATTGGATACATGGCCGTCTGTGGATGATAATCTCTGGAAGTATGATTGCAGTAGTTTTAAGCGTGTTTTAGTCTTAATTAAATTTTAGCTAAATAGTGACGTGTATATAAACATAAAGATAGCAGGTAAAATATACAGGGCAGTACAAAAATATTCAAGCATGCTTCCGTGTATTGGTATAAATTGTTGAAACTGAAATTTCAACCTTTTATGCGTTTTTAACATTTTCCAACATAGATGAAAAGTTTATGAATTCGGTTTGCCTGTCCGCCTGTCTGTCTGTCCGAACTCTAACTTGCGTTAATATTATTGTATTGCTCTGTAATTGATATACGTTACTGAGATTTACTATGCCATGTTCGGTATTGAAGACAAAGTATGTTTGCGTTCATAGTTTATTTACAGAGACACTCGAAAGTATTCCATTACATTATGCTCTATGGGGAAAAGTCGTAATTATGTAAATACGTAGCACCTATAGTTGTCGTCTGGTCCGTCCGTCCGTCTGTCTGACTGTTTGCATATAACAGCGCAAAATCTACCAACCGAATGATTTGAAATATAATATATATCTATATATATACAAGGCTTAATTTCTAACAACAAAAGTACAGGAGCCCTAATATTTTGTGGTACCGGTACAACAATCGTACCGTTCCCCCCTCCCCTTTGTCACTCCAATCTGCATATTTATATTTCGTACATTATTCGCAAAATTTAAAGCTTTTTTTTTTTCTTTTGCAAAATAAAAATTTTTAATATAGCATAAGCTGTCAACTATTCCACTTTTTAGTTATCGCCTTCTGAATAGTAATCTCTGCCTAATTTTAATGTTAATTAATTGCAGAATTCTGACATTAAATATGGTAAGGATTATGATTAGGAAATAGTGTTAACAAAAAAAAAGGGTTAGTTCGGATCTATCCATTTTTAAGAAAAAATGAATCACATTTACAGAAATTAATATTTATATGCTGAAGAATGGAACAATGTTTTACAATTTCCCATAAAAGATGCATACCTTAAACTATAATCTATTCCTTCCGCATAACAACCTTTTGTGGTGAGTCCCTGAAAATCAGATTAAATTAAAAATTTGACACCGTTATCGTAAAGAATCGACGCTTTTATAGAAAAAGGGAAAAACTGCTCGATTGCTTTCTATCAGAATAACAATACATGGCAATTATATCTATTTACAAATGAAAGTGACTTCGTAAATGTGCAGAACAGGGCCTTTGCATGGGTACCGGTTCATGATACAAAATAAAGAAGAAAATCACTAACGTGATTTTTATATTCGTACGTAGTATAGACAAAAAACCTCAAGCTGATGCTCGTTGGCTAAAACAGAAAATATTCTTTTCAGGTTAGATATCTAAATAAAATTTAAAAAAAAACTCAGCCAATAAAAATTTATCTTACTGTCACAAAAGAAAATTGAACTGAAAGCAAATTCATTGTTCAGTCTCTTGAGTGGCGCCGTATCAGCACGAAGCGGACATAAATTTAAAATAGAAAAACATGATTTCTGTTCCCCCTTCATTCTGATCAAAATGGCATTAAAATGATTTGAAATAAAATATAATACGTAATTTTAAGGAGGAAAAGTTTTTTTTTCATTACATGAATAAATAAAATTTTTAATGTAATACAGATTCAGCTCGAGACAGTCCAAGCCAAAAAACTGATATAAAAATTGAGTCCGTTTTATCTCCATCTGCTACGTGTGCAACACATCACGTCACATATAAGTGTTTTGGTAAAAATAATGCAAAAGCTTGGAGATGGAAAGGAAAGGAAAAGGTAATTTAGGCTTCGGTTTTTCGGAAGCGCTATTGCACTGGGCTCCGGAGCCCTGTATTTATGAGCTCCGGTGAATTACGACCAATATTTAAGTATTTACCAAAAAGAGAGAAGTAGCGGAGCTGGGCTGCGGTGGGCTCCGGCACAAATTAAGCCCTGTATATTAGGGTGGGCCGAAAAAAACTTTTTTTTGATTTTCGATGATGGGTAGTGCGGAAAAGTGGCCACTAGTGGCACCAAGTTCACACAAAAAATTTGAGATTTTTAGGACAATTCCTATATTTGCCGCTTTTGGCTTGAAGTTTTGCTAAAAGGCTGATTTTTGAACTTTATTAGCAAAAAATTTTTTAATGTTAAATTAAACTTATTTTAATCGTATTTACTTGAAAAGGCATATTTTATGTTCCAAATGTATAAATAAGCTCTGATAATGTATTATTTAATTGCTATGTGTATTTTAAATTAGACGATTTTTATAGCCTTTTTGCGTTTAAGTGAGCAAAAGTTGCATGTATTGTTTGAATCTTTCAACGGTTTCTCTCTTTTGTCTTGTTTATGTCCCTTCGTCTTCCTTATTTTTTTCGATGCTTTAAGGGTCATATATTTGGGTGACGGACAGCAGAATCCCTCAGAAACAGATCTGGAAGGAGAGAAAGGGGTGAGGCGAGAACTTAAACGAACGCAGTGACTCATTGCGATGTTGGGGGAGTGAAGGAGGAAATACAAGAGAGGAGAAAGTGAATTAAGGGATGCTTATTATTTTCAGTGTTCCGTTTCCCTGAGACATGGCGGACGCTGTGTGAGACAGGAATATGCGTTTAGGAGAGTTTGACTTTGAAGGGCCTGGTTCAAATTCAGATTCAGTCGAACTGCTTGCTTGAAAGCTCCCACTACTTGAATCTTCCAACAATATAACTGTCTTCCATCTGGATCTAACTCCACTCGTTGAAGGCTTTGTCGCAGAACCACTATTAATCGTTGAAATTGTATCCCTCTCCATTTTCCGCGATATTTTCTTTGCAAGAGTTTTGCTTGTTTTTAAATCAATATTTCCGATAAACATTTTTCGAACAGTTCTTTGATCCTTCAAGAAGTTCACCTCCCGATGTGGAACTTTACGTCTGATGTCGCAGCTAAATTGTTCAAGCCTCTACACTTACAAGCTGCAATGTCAAAGAGAGAGGTTTCCGCATTTCGTACGAAATCTTCGCAGATCGCCTTGCCTTTAACGCCCGTATGATTACAAGATTTCTCCAATGATCTACGCTCATTGTAATAGTTTTTAATCTCTCCGTTAATTGTTCGTTGGGAAACCACTGGTATGGAAGATTTTATCCAGATTTCGGAAACTTTTTCACCTGCCATTATAATAATATCATCCACTGGTTGAAGATAAATATCTCGATTTTCTTCTATATCGTTTCGCAACCAATAGTAGTGGCGCATGATATCAGCAATAGTTGGCAATTGCAAGTCGTTCAATTTGCATGGTGCCCCAAAATGGCTACTTTTCACACTATCACATGTCTTTACATGATCATGAACTTTCGCATTTCCAAACTCGTCGTAATAAAAAGCACAAAACACGGTAAAGTCACGTTAAACGATCCAAAAAGCAATGCATTGCACGAGAAAAAGGTTTTACTTTTACACTGAACAAATGTCACAGGGAAACCGAGCACTGAAAAATAATAAACATCCCTTATCGCACTTTCTCTCCTCTTGTATTCCCTCCTTCACTCCCCCAATATCGGAATGAGTCACTGCGTTCGCTTAAGTTCTCGCCTCACCCCCTTCTCTCCCTCCAGATCTGTTTCTGGGGGATTCTGCTGTCCGTCACCCAAATATATGACCCTTAAAGCATCGAAAAAAATAAGGAAGACGAAGGGACATAAACAAGACAAAAGAGAGAAACCGTTGAAAGATTCAAACAATACATGCAACTTTTGCTCACTTAAACGCAAAAAGGCTATAAATAAATCGTCTAATTTAAAATACACATAGCAATTAAATAATACATTATCAGAGCTTATTTATACATTTGGAACATAAAATATGCCTTTTCAAGTAAATACGATTAAAATAAGTTTAATTTAACATTAAAAAAATTTTTGTTAATAAAGTTCAAAAATCAGCCTTTTAGCAAAACTTCAAGCCAAAAGCGGCAAATATAGGAATTGTCCTAAAAATCTCAAATTTTTTGTGTGAACTTGGTGCCACTAGTGGCCACTTTTCCGCACTACCCATCATTGAAAATCAAAAAAAAGTTTTTTTCGGCCCACCCTACTGTATATATATATATATATATATGTGTGTGTGTGTGTGTGTAATCGTTGAAGAATTTTGTTGAGTCATTTCAAATTTTATGAAAATTGAATTAAAACTTAAGATATTAATAAAAGTTTTGTTCATTCTATTAAATCCTAACCTACTCCTTTAATTCAATGATATCCCATGATAGGTAATGATTCCAGGTTGCCATGGTGATGACGTCCTATTTAAGATAGAGTCCTATTATTTCCGTGTTACTAAATTTAATATATATATAATCGTTATAAATTTTGTATTCATGCATTTTTGCATAAGAGCGCAACAGTTATTGCATCAAGATCTAACTATTTATAAAACTAGTGATAGTATGAACACACCTCATTTGCCACGTTTGGCGCACGATTTCAGTCTTGTAAATCTTATTGTTGTCAATATCGTCCTTTTTTTTTTTTTTTTTTTTTTCTTTTTTGACGCGCAGTAGACTGTTCACGATAGGACGACTATTTAAAAAACGTAAAGTAGTGTTGTGTATCTTAACATCATAGTAAAATTTTGTGACGACTAGTCATTTTTTACGTAAACGTAAGTAAAAGGGCTATAAATTAGCAAATTGGGAATTGCTCGTCAAACTTGGCAAATGAGGTGTATTCGTACTATAACTAGTTTTATAAATATTTTTTGCACCGCATATTGTACTCAATGTATATTTTAGTGCACTTCATAAGTGCAAATCAATTTCATTCTGTTCGAAAGGCTGTAACATTATTAAAATGCACTTGAAATATGGTTTTCCCATGGGCTTTAATCGATCCGATTTTCATAAAATTTGAAATAACTCCACAAAATGTTGCTACAATTATATATTTAAATTTTCAGACCATTCGGAAGGCTTTAACATCATTAAAATGCACTTGAAATCATTTTTTCCCCATTGGCCGTAATGTAACAGAAAACTTTTGACTGTCCCTGTCATTAAACTATACATCCAATTTTCATAAAATTTGAAATGACTCGACAAAATTATGCAACAATTATATATTTTAAATTTCAAACGATTCGGTCGGGTAGTTTTTGAGGTGTTATATGCGAACGGATAGAAAGACGGACAGACAGACGGACTGAAACACGACTATAGGTGCTACGTATTTCTATAATTACAAACGCACCTAAAAAGAGAGAGAGATATGAAAACAGACATAAGGCAAACATATCATTTTTAGATCCTAATGATATTGAAACTAGACTGTCTTCATACCAACACTTTTCCAAAAAGGAAAACAAAAAAACAAGCAGAAACGTGAAACATGATACGTATTATCAATCAGTACATGCGTTGTTACGACACAGTGATACGCCGTGAGAGGACCTGGGGCCTGTCGTTAAAACGTTACGTTGTGTTGCTTCAAGTTTTTAACAATTAATGGGAGTCGCGTTGCATCAAGATTTTAATAGTTAATGGGAATATCGCTACTTTAATCTTATTACTTTAATCTTGCCACGCTTTAACATGCAACATTTCATATCATGCGATTTACTTGGAAATGAGATTTAGTGTCATAAAGTTGTATTGTTTGGAAGTTGATTTCTTTGTTTGAATGCTCTTCATAAAAATATGCAATCAAATCGTGAAAAAAGGTCTTACATCATCAGAAAAAAATAATTATTTCTCAGAAATACAGTAAACTCTGTCTAAGCCGGAATCGGTCGGTCGGGACTGAGAAAATTTTCCGTGGTAGACAATATTTCGGCTTATGCAAAAAAGTCCCCCCCCCCCCCCCAAAAAAAAAAAAAATCTCTCTAAGATGACGATCTTTTATTGATTCTCCTGACTAGAAAATCGGTTGAAAACTGAAATTGTGAAAGATCTTTTGTCTTTTTAAAGATGAATGAGAAACGTTATTTAATTTCTTAGTACTGCTGTAATACATTCATATTGGAAGTTTATACACACCAAAAAAAAAAAAAAAAAAAAAAAGAAAAAGAAAAACTTCGAGAATGAGAAAGAACGCTATAATTTTGAATTTGAGTACAATCTTAAAGTATAGTGTATTGTACTTTCGAAAATATATATTTTGATAAATGTTCATTTTACTAGAAATATTAACTTTTAGATGCAATTTTGTATATGAAAAAAATGGCATAAGCATAAATTCCTTAAAATTTAAAGTTTCTGTTCTTTTGAATTAATTTTTTTAAAAGGTTACGTGTTATGTCGTAACTTTTAAAATTACCATATTAATATTTTTTGAATTATTTAATTGTTATATTTTAACTTATTTCAACGATGTTTTTACTTAAATTTTGTTTTGTTGGCAATCGCGGTCGGTTTGTTTATAAAGTAACGATCTTTGTTTTGGGTAAATTAATGTCAGTTAAAAGCAAATAATTAAGTGTTATAATATATTATTTTTAAAGTATTGGCAGAGAATTTATGAAACTATTAGGATGAATTCATACTGTCCACAAAGCTCATTTTAAATTAAATATTTTGATATGTTTGTTTGGCTGTGAAGGCAGATTGGTTGGTGGAAGTCATACTTTTATTGATTGGCAATTGATGAGTTGAAGGTTGCGCAACTTCTCCACATCAGTGTTTAATTCCTAGAATATGTATTTCCGACTAATTAGATTGTTTATCAACCATCAAATGTGTATCTTGTGATAATATTAATTTTTCAATATTTTGGAATCAATGTTTAAAATATCAACCATGAAGCTACTGGAAACGAGGTTATTTTATTTTTGAGCTACTGGTATTTATTTTAATATTTTTAAAGTTTAAAAGTAATTCAAATTAATGGTTTATTTTCTTTTACTTTTCTGTTCTATCAATCTTTATTTTCACATTCTTTCATTTTCTAACTGTAACTGCAACACCATGAATGAAGCAGCGTTGGATAAGTTTCCCGCCTGATGTGACGTCAGAGGATGGAATCAGCGTCATCACGTGATCAAATGGAGCGCAGGGATATTCAACAAGTTTAAATTTTATAACAACAAATCTTGATAATCACCATTTTTTCTCAAGAATTCTCAAAGCTTTTGTAGCTGGTTTCTCGCATTTTTCATGCAAGTAATTAAGTAAATTAAATAATTTTGCAGTTCGGGTGTCATTTTGTTTTTCACTAATTACCCTGCGCGCATATGTGGCAGAAAAGGAAGTAAAAGGTGTTGGCGGGAAGCAGAAAGTTTTTTTTCGGCAGTTGGAAAAGGAACTGGATCTGAGGAGGTGCTTTAAGTAGAAGTTGCCTTGAGGTTGTAGAAGATGGCGTGGGCCACGGTTAAGTCTTCTTTTCTTTCTAATTATTCTGCTAACTTTATTGCATGTTAATATACGCGAGTTTTATTTTATTTTATTTTAATTGGCCAATCTAATCGTGGAATGTAAGTCTTCCACATTTTTTTTATTGTTACTGCCTGTAGCTCCTTACATAATAAATTATTTTAGGGATGTTAAACTTAATAATTATAATTGAATTAAACAATAGTATATTATAATGTGTAACAATTTTTAAGATAACAATGGTTTTTAGTAATTGAAGAATGAATATAATTTTTAAATTGAATGTTATGGAATGGACATTGTATTAAGTCTGTACTGAATCTGAAATTTTCAATGTGTGATCTTGTTAGTAATTGAACCTATTTTGTAAAAGAATAAGAGATGAATTAAACTTAAATTTTGTCATCCCTAATTTTGCTTGTTATTACTGCAGTGTACATCTTTAAATTGTAAGTTCTATTTTTCAGGTAATGTAAGTGAATTTGTTCACATTATGGTGGGGTCTTTTCAGGAATAACTTGGCAGAAATAATTTCATTCTTGATGTTAGTTAAGTTTGTTTTTGGAGGTTGGGATAGGTTTAAGTAATATGTTTTTGGAATTTGTTGTTATTAATTTTTGTGAGGAGTTTAGCGAAATTCAATAAGTTTTTAGTTTTCATTGGTTTCTTGAATTTAATTGTTTCTGCTGAGTACTTGGAATAATTTGAAGTGTATTTGTCTTTTGAAGAAGTCATGTGTAGTACATGATTTGGGTTTAGTTTTTAAGGAGTCATGCGAAGTGCATGGCTCGGGAAGATTTAAAGGTAATTAATTTATAGTGTTCTCTAGACTAGGATCTAGTTATTGCGGGTTTCTCAATTTTAGAGTTGAATGTTCACAACGCCTTTCAACATTAACATTTGTTAATTATTAAATTTAATTGTTTAGATTATTCAATAAGGAAAGTTTTAATTTAAGGTAATTAAGAGGGTAGTAATTATGTTTTTAATGGGATTAATAATTAATGGGATAAGTGTTTTATAAGGGATTGTGTTTTAATGGGATAAGTTAATTGTTTAAATGATGGTTTTAGGAAGTTAATGAATTATGTTTCATGTAGTAAAAAAGGAGTAATAAATCAAATTTATTATTTTTGTGTTGTCTTTTATCACAGCATTACTCCTTCTTACAATTTTGATTTCTCAATTCGAATTGTGAGATTGATTTTGTTGTGGTAAGACACAACATACGGAATTTTAACTAACATGCTCGACATTGAGTTATTTGACTTATCAGTTTTAAAGTTTAATAAATAAAACGCCTTTCATTTTTAAATTATCCCTTTCCCGCCTTATGCAAAGTTTTGGTTTCGGTGGGGCCTTAAAATCCTTTCCGTTTCCGCGTTAGACAGATTCCGCCTTAAGCTGCGTACACACTATCCTTCTAACTGTAATCAGTGTCGGCTTCGTTTGTTCTTGCCACGCGGTGTCTTTGATTTTTAACGACTTTAGCAGGAAAGGGACTGATGTCCAGCAAAAGAGGAACCTTTCCTTCAAGTAGAGTCGAGCTCCTTATCTCCTGACCCATTGTTGATTCCCCTCATTCTTTTGTCAATAAACCGCAGATGGGTTTAGAATAAAAGCTTTTCCAAGAATACTGGACAAGCAGGCAAAATACGCGTGAGTACGCAGCCTTATGCAGCATGAATTAATGTAATTTTCTATGGGTTCGCCGGGACTTGAAAAATTTTCCGCAGTAGACAGATTTCCGGCTTATACAGAGTCCGCCTTAGACAGAATTTACTGTGTATGCTTTCTGAAGGAAAGGGGTTACAATTACTGCAATGCAGTAGAAATGAACGTTCCAAAATGATTTAAGAGTAGTTAGTGATTTGACTATCCAAAAACATTGACTTGGCTTACAAAGTATTCTAATTAAAAAATAAACAACTACAACAAGTGGGTAAGTGTGATCACAGATCGCACAGAGGGTTTCGTTTAATATTCCTTTCAAAACACTTTATCCTTTTGCAAAATCTGTTAGTTCCACGTTTCGCAGCCAGGGGATGCACTCTATTCTAAGCAAATCTGTATCCGAACGAAACTCCGTTTTACAACCTATCGGTAGATATACAGTGTGTGTAAAAACTATAAGGACAGACTCTATAAGGACAAAACTATAAAATTTTGATAAATTGAAAATGTGACAAGTGAAATGGTAATTTAATGTTAATCATAAAGTAGAAATACTAATATAAAAGTCAACAGAATGTATCTGTGTACTTTTTATTGATAAAAATCATAATTATGCAAAAAAAACGCTATTTTTGACTGTGTAAAAACTTTAAGGACACCTGTACTTTTTTTATAGAAATGGTATACATAATTATTATTAAGGATAGACCGAAACAGGTTTTTAAAGCCGAAACCGAAACCAAATTTTGGAGATCTTCCTATTTTCGGCCGAAAACGAAAACGAATAAGTCCAAAAACTTTTTTAAAGTAATTAAATTGTATGAATTATAGTAATTAATAAATACATAAATATATTATTTATTAATTATGCGTAATAATTAATGAATTATGCGTATTTATGGAAATATACATAAATATTAATAAATTATACGTGTGACCCAAATTGTCTCTCTGTGCCTTAGATCCAAAATCTGAGTTTCGCCGAAAACGAAACTCAGATTTTGGACCGAAACTCAACCGAAAATATCAGTATTCCGAAAATCTCGTTTCTTCCGTCGGAAATTTTTAACATTTCTCATCGATTTGAGCTTTGTCGGCCGGCTAAAATGAGACTATTTATTGCTACGAACTTCGTTGTTTGTAATTATCAGTCATGACTGACTCAAGACTTGAATACTAATTATAAAGCAAGCAATGTATATATAACTAAACTTTTTAATGTGCTCATTAGAAGCTGCAAGACATAACAGTAATAGAAGAGTTTCGAATACTCTTTGAGAAAGTTCAAGTATAACAGGTGATCATTTACAGAAATCATTATAAAAGATAAATCGAGGTGTGTATACATAAAACTAAACTATTTTTTTATTAAATGAATAAACTATTTTTTTTATTAAATGAAATTCGTATAATTAGAAAATCTTTCTGTGTAGTTGATGAATTAATTACGTTTTATTTTATATGAAAAAAAAAAAAAACGTTTTGAATCTAAGGCACGGAGACTTGGGCCACACGTATAATTAATTAATAATTATGTATATTTCATAAATATTCATAATTAATTAATTATTATGCATATTTAATAAGTACGTGTAATTAATTAATAATTTATATATTTATTAATTACTATAAAACATACAATTTAATTACTTTTAAAAAGTTTTTGGACATATCTGTTTTCGTTTTCGGCCGAAAATAGGAAGATCTCCAAAATTCGGTTTCGGTTTTGGCATTAAAAAGCTGTTTCGGTCGATCCTTAATAGTAATTATATATACCATATCTATAAAAAAAAATACAGGTGTCCTTAAAGTTTTTACACAGTCAAAAATAGCGTTTTTTTGCATAATTATGATATTTTCGCAATAAAAGGAGACAGATACATTCTGTTGACTTTTATATTAGTATTTCCACTTTATGATCAACATTAAATTACCATTTCACTTGTCACATTTTCAATTTATCAAAATTTTTGCTGTCCTTTATAGTTTTTACACACACTGTATTATTCCAGGGGATCGGGCCCATATCACCCAAGATATTTAGGCACCCCCTGGCGGTAAAAAGTGGAACTAAAATATGTAAGGATATGGTGCATAATATGAAAGAGTGGTCGAAGGGGTGTCGGCAAAAGTTAGAAAAGTACCCCCCGGGTGAAAAGGGTGGAGGTTAGAAAAATTGCTTAAAATTCACAACTTAAGAGACCAGAGGGGTAAACATAAGACTTTTTGAAATGTTTAGGATTTGTCATGTGATCGCAAGTGTTCAGCTATAAGCTATAAATATTCAAAATTTCAAGTCTTCAACTTAATTAGGGGCTCAGTTAGGAAAAAAAAAAGTTAAAATACACAAGTTAGAGACCAGACGGGCTCTTTTTCAAAATTTTATGATTTGTCGTTTGATGTGAGGTGTTCAGCTATAAGTATGCAAAATTTCAAGCCTCCAACTCCAATATAGATAGTTTCTGAGAACGGGCTCTGTGGCAGGCAGAGGAGTGAGACGAATAGGGTTTCGTCAGATGAACGAAAATAACAGTCAAGCTCAGATATCTATCTATATTATGAATCAAAAACACATCCGTGAATAATGCTGACGTCCTGTTGGCAATGGCAACACCTGAGCCATACATTTCGCTTTTAATGCAATTTTTGTTAACTTCTAAACATCGCACAGTGTTTTATTGATGAATTGACAAAAAAATTGTTTTAAACGCAATTTGATTTCAAAACGCTGTCTCAATTTACTGATTTTTGTATGGACTTTAATTTCAAGGGCAATATATATTTTTAAACTACTATTACGTGTAGCCCGATTACGAAAGATTAAATCGTTTCCAGTTAAAATACTACATAAGAAGCCAAGCATTTACTTCCGGCTAATATCGCATAACGAAATTAAAAGTTCATTGATAAATAAAATTATATAAATATAACACAAATTTAACAGGTATGTAATCGAACTACGCTCTTAAATCACCGAAATGCTCAGAATCAAAAAGGCAGCTGTAAGGAGCGAGATAATTGGCTATTAACTTCTGGTATGCGGCTAATATGAAACTATCACTTTTTATAGACTTTAGATATTTAACACGTTCACGCCGGCGCGGTGGGTCACACTCGACTGTCTCAGAGCTGCCAAGTCTCCGGCTTTGTGGCTACCAGTCTTTTAATACAGAAAATGTTGTTTTATTTAATTGGAACAATTGGGCGATTTAAAGGAACAACATTTTCTCTAAAATAACAGTGGTGTGTAAAAAGCCGGAGACTTGACAACTCTGAGACAGTCGAGTGTGACCCACCGCACCGGCGTGAACGTGTGTTAAATAACATTATTTATATTGTCCACATAAAAATGATTTTTTGTGTTCTGAGTGGGCAATCTAAAAAAATATATTAAATGTAAAAAATCTATAAGTGCCTTAAAAAAAATTATTTTCATTTATGCTCTTTAACCCGGGAAACTCGGGTTGGTTCCCCTAGTTTCTTTAAAAGTTAATGTATATAAAATTTATAAGAAGTTTAACGAACTTCTTTTAGGCGTAAAATAAATTAGTCGTTGGGGGCCACCGTAATACTTACACATCATGGATATAGATAATATAAAATATGAAAATAAAACATGTGATATTTGCTAAGCATTGTACCATGTTACTTTTATTCATAATTTAATTTATTTGGACTTCCTTAAATATATAATTAATATAACCCCTTAAGCTAATATTACTTTTTGTTGCATTAAAATATCTCAATTGGTTGATTTTCTGTAAGCAAGTAAACGCTACTGGTTTACAATGGAAGTCTATGGGAATTTGGCGAAATATTAGAGATACCGCCAATTTGGCGTCACTTTTGGCGATATACCGCCAAGTTGGCGACAAACTTAGATGTATTTGGAGACAAAACAGGGTCCCCCCTATGGTAAACCCCCTTATAGGTATGAAGAGGCATTAAATGCTTGACATTTAAGATAAGCTATTATTGGCATTTAATCTTATAGTTTGGCGATAGTTTTTTGGTCGGCGGGATAATCGAGTAGTACCGAATTGCGTAAAAGAAACATCCTTATAACTCCAAAAATTATAATCCTATTAACTAACAGTTTACTGCGTCGGATTAAGCGTCTTATTTCCAATTAAAATATATCTTTGAATTGAAATTTGAATGAAATACAGGGTCATGAAAAATCGAAGAGTGTGAAAAATAGAATTACAAATATCTCGGCAACTAATTATCCGATCGAGATCATTCATGATGCAAAATTTATATTTTTTTATTGTCTTTTATATTCACTCCTTCAAATGAACAATTTCGAAATTTTTTGCATACTTTTTATCAGAACGAGTATTTCAAGAGTCCGAAAAAAATAGTTCCGGTTAATCGAGGTTACTGATATTTATTAGGCTTCTTCCAATTATTACTCCCTAAGTACACACCGAATTTCAAGTGTCTATCTCAATTTGTTCGGGAGATAGAGCGATTACAGACATACAGACAGACGGACAATTTTTTTTTTCTAAAAATATGTTTTTCGGAATCTCCAGTGTCTGAAACGTGTAAATTCGTCAAATTTTTTTTCGATTTTTAAAACGATTACAAGACTTACCCTATACTACGTATGATGGGTAAGTAATAAACGAAAAAGTTGACAGAAAAAAAGTTGATAATAATTTTAGCATTCTTTTCATTACAAATTAGAATAAATAATTTCGGTTTGTTTTGGTTCTGGAAGAGCATTTGTGTTGATAAATAAACAAGGAAGGGCATATATTTTTTACAAATATTTTTTTCTTTTCATAATTTTAATGTGCCTCGAAATTTTAATCATGGGTTTAAATGTGCCGTGAGCTATAAGTTTGCGATAGCACATATCGTTTTACTTATAAGCTTAAGCAGACGCTTATCCCATAATTCTAACTTTATATCCGTTCAAGAGTTATTTTCTGATGAAGAAAATTTTCTATATGCACCTTGTATAAGCAAGGCAGCTTTAGAATGAAGAATATTTTCTAGGCACCATGTATAAGCACACTGTAAAAAAAATTCAATTAAAATACCGAAATTGTACTGCCAATCGAGACGGCACTACTATTTCCGTATTTTAATGGAATTTTTTTCCATAAATTCCAGAAAAAATTCCGTTTTTTTCACAAAATTTACGAGGAAAAAATCCGTTAAAATGCGGAAATAGTGCTGGCGTCTCGATTGCCAGTACAATTCCCATATTTTAACAGATTTTTTTTTCAGTACATAGGGTAATTTTTTCTTTAAAGTACCCAGTTATAAAACACATTTTGAGGTTTTAATTTTTTTTTCTTTTTTGCAGAGGAAAAATAATGTATTTTCTTTTCGTTGGGAATACCTTTAAATGAAAGGGAGCATTTTGCATAACTTTTTGCAACCTAAAACGTTAAGTTAAAAAAAAATCCTTTAATCTCGTCGGGGATCCCTATAAGCGTCATGCCTAGTACACCGCTTCCAACTTGGGCCGACTTGAGTACCGGCCGATAAACCCCTTGTTCGTTTCTCCCGTCTTAGGATGGAGTTTATGACATCAGATCGCGTGATCTTCGGCCAACCCAATCGACCGGGGAAACTCTTATTTGTTTCTCCCGTTCATAGGATGGTTTTCTCGGCGGATTTGGCAACGCCCCCTAGATAAGGGAAAAAGGTTTGAAACGCGTCACGAAAACGTCTCACAAAGTTGGGAAAACAAAGAAAAAAATTCGAACAACTTGCATGTTTCATATTCTTTGGCTCGTGGAATTATTAATTATTATTAGAAAATACGAATTAATAATTCCACAAACCAACAAAATCAAAACATGCAAGTTTGGAATTTTTTATAAAGGATAAAACTTCATTGTTAATTTGCACATTCACAGTTGTAAATGATCATTTGTGATATATACATGATTATATTATATATATAAATGATTATATATGATTATATATAAATTTGTGACATCATATAACAATAAAATTGAATTACAGTTGTGAATGTAAACTATTTTCCTATAATTGCAATCAAATATGACAATTATCTTTCATTTTTATTTTATTTTCCTGGGGAAAATGATAGAAATTATAGGGATTTAGACTTCACATCTGAGTAACTTAACCAGATTTTCAAGCAATATATTAATAAAAAGGCAAACTTGTAGCATTATGAAACGAGACCACAGAACACGGTTAGATGAACACATTGTATGCGGGCAATTTTTCGAAAATGCCACTGTAAATTAAAACCAGCTCACAACCAATAAGAAACAAGCATGCTTGCATTACACCTTCTTTTTTCTTCCGTACAAAATTTCTGGTAGCAGTAATAATTTCCATCCTCAACCCTCAAAAACGTATTTTTACGTGTCCCGCATACAATGTTTTTTTCTTTGTTTTGCCTGCTTTGTGTGACGTTTTCGTGACGCGTGTCAAGGCTTTCTCCCTTATCTAGGAGTTGTTGGATTAGGTCGGCGAAATTGCGTGCGATCTGAAGTCATGAACTCCGCCCTATTACACCGCCTTAACAAACAAGAGCTTTCTCGGCCGATACTTAAGTTGGCCCTGCTTCAGCCCTCTCTTCTTCTTATGACAGACCTTCCATATAAGTAGCAGTTTTTTTTTTTTTTTTTTTTTTTTTTTTTTTTTTTTTTTTTTTTACAGAGCCCGATCAAGCTGAAGTTGGGCCCAGGTCCTGTTAAAAAGTTGCCCCCCCCCCCCCTACCACCCCATTCCCGGCGACACTTTCATAAAAAAAGTAGGTTTATTTAATGAGTTGACAAAGTTTTTTGTGTGAAAGTTTCAAGTTTACAAAAAAAAAATTAACTTACAAGAATAATCAAGAAAATGAATTACCGTCCACTTTCTCAAATAGGCATTTGTATAATTCACAAACATCTATGATCCACAGTTTATGTTGCAGAATAAATAAAGACGTCTTTTTCAAAACTCGCGTTATCCAAAATCATAAAAATTGTGTTTTCCCTAACAGTCTAGTAATCATTTTAAACTCTAATTCTGACATTATAAAATCCTCGTTTATATTGAAACCAATAGACACAGTATGCAGTTTTTGGCATTTTCCCCAAATTTGATTTTCTGGATACGCCAAGTTTTGAAAATTATAGGTATTCTCAAATTGAAAAGGACTTTTGCAGAAAAATTAAATATGGAGGTTTTTTATTACAGTAAAACTTTTTTTTACGTCAGAGACCAAAACATAAAATGCAAACAGTGGAAAAACTTAAATTGTGAAAAAATTTACATGCAGGAAAACGCAAATTCCAAGAACATATAATCGAGGTTTCACAGTATTTATCAATTTTTCAAAATACTAAATTGCCTAGGTTAAAAGCTTCTAAAAATTTTATTGAGTCATTCAGAATATTTAAATTTTACGTTTCATATTTTATAAAACAATATTATTTGAAAAGTATTTGATTAAGGAAAAAAAAATCACAATTTGTGGGCATAGGGCCGAGGCCTCGGAGGCCCGTGCATTAATTAGACCCTGGTTAAACTTACGTTGAAGTGAAGGAAACGCTATCACATTTGTTCTCCAATATTTCAAGTTTATTCATAGGTGGTTGCTTGAACAACCGCTTCTTCCGTAATTCATACATAATTATAGAGTTGGGAAAGCTTTTAAGCAATACTATTACGACTGAATTCATATCTTATCGTTGCAGCTGCTGCATTACATACTGTATTACGAACTCTTATGAAATAGAAATATGTTTTGTTTTATATGAAAATATATTTTAGATCTTAAAGACAGTTGTCTGACCTTTTTTATATAACAAGAAAGAAAAATCGTGCGTCAAGCATAGATTATGAAATAATTTCCAACAATTTTAAAAGGGTGAAAGATGATACCTAAGTAATTTTTTTGGAAAACGCATAACACATTTGATAAACCTATTTCAGCAATTACCAGAAAGAAATATACCCCTGTATATGATGCAGGGATTTACAAGTGTGCAGCCCTGTATATAATCGATAAATTTGTATATATACTATATTGTATGCAAACATTTTGTTCAGTTAGGAAATGCACAACACAGTTGAAAATACCACTTTAGCAATTTCGGCTAGTAAACGGAAATGCACTCGAATTCTTTTGCTTAGCCTTGTATATGATCCATAGAGATTATATACCGCAAGTAGCAGGGTTGGCACGGTTTAAACCAAGTGGTTTTAAACACCAATTACTTTTTTTTGTCACAAAACCATTTGGTTTTTTTTAATAAATTTAATATAATATTTTCTCTTTTATGTAATTTAAGTGTTTTAAATTATCGATAGAAGTAATTCCTGCTTTTAACACTTCATCTCAGTAGTCAACGTGAGACATAATGAGTCTAGGTCATGTTTTTTTCTATGCATGTAGAATGAAAATTAGCATGTGCTGATGAATATGTCTGGTACTCTAAAGATTTAATTTAAAACATACGAAATTAGAAAAGATAAAATACATAAATAGTTTTCCATATTTAGCATAAAATATTCTCATTTTAAAAATGCAGATTATTTATAGCAGTTAATAATAAAATATACTCTAAAATTATCTTTAAGATTTTAAGTGTCTGGATTTGGGAGATTATTCTTAAAGAATTAAAAAAAGTCCTTCCGGCCAGTGCCGGGAGGAAGAGGTAGCTTTCGTATTCCTTATTTTTTAAAAGCCAGCTCATATTATTCAAACACACGGAGCTCAAATTAGTGAAACCCGATTATAGAAGATTAAATACTAATTTTTGCCAATATTGAATATGAATGAGAATTTCGCGAAATTAGTCAGCGTTATCAAAGCTGGTTTTATTAAAGTGATTTATATTTTGTCGCCAAATTCGGTGATATCCCGAATTATATTAATAATTATATTAACCCAAATTATCGGTGATAACCCGCCATTTTAAAACAACATAATAGGTGCAACAAAGCTCACCAATGAACTTGGTCGAGACCTCAGTAATTCCTGTGCACATGCTCACTCATATCTAAATCGGTTGATATATACGAGTGCTGTTGCAAGCAAAAAATCCGATTTTTTAAAATGTCACACACATTCGAAATTGAAACTGCTATATCTCGGCTTTTTTTTAGATAAAGGCAAAACAAAAAATAAACCAGAATCTTTGTAACAAGCTGAAACACATAAGAAAAAAATCTTTTTCAATTTCTAATTTTTTTGTACCTCATTTTACATTAATTTTTTTTTAAATTTTTAAATGGCCGCCATTTTGAAACAAGATGGCAGATGAAGTTAGCAAACGAACTCGGCCGAGAGATGGCTATGTACTATGCACTTGCACATGCCTTGTCACATCCTAATCGGTTCATAAATACGCGTGTTGTCGCGTGACAAAAATCAGATCGTTTCAAAATTTCAAAATGTCAGCCATGGTAGAAATTTAAAGTGCTATAACTCAGCCATTTTTTAAGATATATACGAAACGAAAAATGCTCCGAAATTTTTGTATCAAAGTCAAACACATAAGAAAGAAATGTTTTCAATTTCTAATTTTTTTGTACCTCATTTTAAATTAAAATAAAAAAAAATTAATGGCCGCCATTTTGAAACAAGATGGCGGATGATGTTGGCCAACGTACTCGGTCGAGGCATTGGTATTTACTATGAGCACACCAAGTTATATCCAAATCCGTTCATAAATACGCGTGTTATCGCGTGACAAAAATCAGATAATTTCAAAATGTCAGCCACACTAGAATTTCAAAGTGCTATAACTCAACTGTTTTTTAAGATATAGACGAAACAAAAAATGCTCCGGAATCTTCGTATCAAGCTCAAACACATAAGAAAAAAATCTTTTTCGATTTATAATTTTTTTGTACTTCATTTTAAATTTAATTTTTTTTTAAATTTTAAATGGCCGACATTTTGAAACAAGATGGCGTATGAAGCAGGCCAACGAACTCGGTCGAGACATTGCTATGTACTATGCACATGCCTTGTCACATCCAAATCGGTTCATAAAAACGCATATTATCGCATGACAAAAATCAGATCATTTCAAAATGTCAGCCTGCTAGAAATTCAAAGTGCTATAACTCAGCCATTTTTTAAGACATAGACGGAACAAAGAATGCTCCGGAATCTTTGTATCAAGCTCAAACACATAAGGAAAAAATCTTTTTCAATTTCTAATTATTTTGTACCTCACTTTTAAATTTAATTTTTTTTAAAATTTTTAAATGGCCGCCATTTTAAAACAAGATGGCGGGTGAGGCTGGCCAACGAACTCGTTCGAGACATTGCTATGTACTATGCACATTCCTTGTCCCATCCAAATCGGTTCATAAATACATGTATTATCGCGTGACAAAAATCAGATCCTTTCAAAATGTCAGCCATGCTAGAAATTCAAAGTGCTATAACTGTGCCATTTTTAAAGATATAGACGAAACTAAAAATGCTCCAGAATCTTTGTATCAAGCCCAAACACCTAAGAAAAAGATATTTTTCAATGCCTAATTTTTTTTGTGCCTCATTTTAAATTTTAAATTTTTAGAAAATTTTTAAATGGCCGCCATTTTGAAACAAGATGGCGGATGAGGCTGGCCAAGGAACTCGGTCGAGACATTGCTATGTACTATGCACATTCCTTGTCACATCCAAATCGGTTTTTAAATATGTGTATTATCGCGTGACAAAAATCAGAACGTTTCAAAATGTCAGCCATGCTAGAAATTGAAAGTGCTATAACTCAGCCATTTTTTAAGACATAGACGGAACAAAGAATGCTCCGGAATCTTTGTATCAAGCTCAAACACATAAGGAAAAAATCTTTTTCAATGTCTAAATTTTTTGTGCCTCATTTTAAATTTTTTTAAAAATTTTAAGTGGCCGCCATTTTGAAACAAGATGGCGGATGAAGCTGGCCAACGAACTCCGTCGAGACATTGGTATGTACTATGTACACACGAAATTTTATCCAAATCGGTTCATAAATACGAGAGTTACAGTATGACTGTGGAATATTTTGCAACCTTCTCTGGCGGGCCTCTCTTAGCCAGACTGATTAGGCGCCAGTGATCCCAGGTCACGTGGTCTGACTAGAGAATTAATATTTAAAAACATTTTTCTTTCTTGTTCTTTTTTAGTTGGTTTTGTGAATGTGAATCTTGAAAGCAGCAGATAAATAAGCTGCGTATAGGTTTTTTATCGTGGTCTTCTATTAGAAGAAATAGTTTCTGAAGTATTAATTGTTTTAAAAGCATTTCTCTTGTTTATAGTTCAAAAAATGTGAATCTCGAAAGTAGCATGCTGGCTGTGTATTTCTTGATCTTCCGAAAAGGGAGAAATGAATATTCTTGAATATATAAAAGAAATCTTTGAATTCCCAGTGTGGAATATTTACATGTTTTTAAAGAAATAGTATCCAAATGTTTTCGTTGTATATACTGTAAATATTTATAAGTGTAAATATACAAAGTTTTTAATCATCCTGTGCTTGACTTGGACTTATACTGAACAACACCAGCGCCATTTTCTGTTGTGAAATATGTTTTATTATTTTAATGTGATTTTACATGAATCGTGAAGTTTTAATCTAATAAGCTCTCCCAAATATGATTTAAAAATATCTTGAATCGTGAAGTCTATAATTAAGCTCTCCCAATCTTGGATTTAAATTGTGATCACCTGAAATTTCGTGGAATATAATAAGAAGATTATTCTTCAATGACAAAGATCAGATATATATATTATATATATAATAACACAAAGTGTATAACGCTTCCGGGGTTGAACTCATCCGGATTCCACTTCGCTTTATCGTATTCCATTCGGCCATTTTTATTGAAAATTATTTTTTCGAAGAAAACTTCATAAAAATTACATTTTTAGAAAGATTATTCAAAATAAATTAACATTTGGGAGATGACTTACATTTAATTATGTACATATTCTGAGATAACTTCAGTTTAAATTAGTTTGGCCCTTTCCCTCCACAAGTAAACATTCATTTGTGTCGCATTCATTGTGAAATTTGAGTTTTGTTGGCGCCATCTAGCGGTACTTAAAATAAAAAAGTTTTTTTTTTTAAATTCTTTGAACTCGGAAGACATTTAGGGAAAAAATGAATAGTATTTCTTATAAAATATAATTAGACTATCAGGGATACTTAATGCCGTGTAGAATATATATATATATATATATATGACAATGGAAATAAAATTTTGCATTTTTGTATTTTGTAGGGAAAATAAATTTGTAATTTAATAAAAGAATTTGAGAAAAAAAAATCTGTTAATGCAATTAATAGTTACAATTTACTTAAGTGATAAAGGATCATTTTTAATGATCAAAATTTATTATGGGTTTCTTTATGCATGTTTTTTAAAAAATGAGGATTTAATCTGAGTTAAACTTTTTAAAATTTAAGTTATATAATTATTATTTTGGCGTCAGCTATCGGCGATTAATCCGTCAAGGACTCTTATTTAATTATTATTATTATTATTATTCTGATTTATAAGAAATTGAAGGTTATTGTTTTTTTCTTTTAAGCAATGAACGAAGACGAAAGTTAATTGACAATATATTTTAAAATAGCATTATTACTTCTAATTTGCGTGTTTTTGTGAAGTAGTTCTTTAAATTTTGTGAGTGAAGTTCTTTCTTGCAAATTAAGTTTCAATTATAAATGGGCTGTTTTTATAACTATTTTACTCCCACCTGATCCTATTAGTCAGATAAGATAAAATTTATTACTTTATAATTCTTTTTATAATACAATTGTTATATCATTCTTTTGAATATGCAAACACGTCATTCTGACGGGCTACCTTCTAGTATATATATATGTATGTATATCTACTCTCTATATATAAAATCCTAATGAATCGAATTGAAACGAATTTATGTAACGATTCTATGAAACGACTGATTAAACAACTGATTACGTTTCACGGCGATTTCTCCTAAAATATGGAATACTTTGCGATGAAATTAACACCAAAAATTCCGTATTGATCCACAGATCTCAAAACTGATATTAGAATTTTAAAATTAGAATTAGTTTTCGAAATATTAATTTTTTTTAAATTTTAAATACTTTTTTTTCTAATGATGGCAACTCAAACTTCCATCATAACAGATATTTTTTTTCATATTTTAGAAAAGGTTATTTTAAATTAATTTGGCGACGAGTTTGGCCTCCCTTAAATGTATGCTAAGAAATGCATCATGTTACTTTTATTCAAAATTCAATTTGTATTTCATTATCATTTTATTTAATACAAAACTTTCATTTAAAATTGAAACCGTTAAAATAAATGGCTTTTACTTCATTCTTTTTTTTTTAACGAAACGAAAAGGAAAATATTAGACACAGATGTCATATACGCAACGGGGTACCTAATTGGCGCCAAAATGGCATTATTTTGCCTATGGTAACCCGGCTATTGTTGCTTATTTATTAATAAATGTTTATTTGAATTTATTTTCTTTTTATTTACAAAAAATGTTATAAATTGTTTTGTTCTATAGTTGTTAATTAATTTTTTTTTTTATTTATTGTTATTTCATTTTAAAAATAACAGAAAATAATTTAAAAATACATATGTAACAGGTATTTGAAAACAAAGTTTTCGCCGAATTGTCGTAAAAAAAATATCACGTCAAACCCGGTGCGTATGTGACAATGCAACAAATCATGAGATTTAATTTCCACTTCAAAGCAACATTTTAATGTTATTACTTCTCCCGTCGACCAATTTCGCCAAATTATATAAATAGCCAAATTATACAAATTGACATATTTTTTTTTTATTTTAAATAACAAAAGAACAAATAGATTAGTATAACATTAATAAAAATACAAATAAAACGTCGAAATAAAAATCATTTTATGGCGTGAACATGTGTACCTTCCTTAAAGTCAAGTGAATGTGACATTTACGATCAACCATTATTGGCATTTAATCTTACGAGTTGAAACCCGTCGAAATTCGACGAACTAAAATGTTAGAAAGGAACTGTCAGATCGAATTTATAATAAACCTACAAAAATAATTACAATAAAAAATTCATCTTACATTGGTTGTCTAACTCTTAAAACAAATAATATTTTTAACCTAAAATTACCAAAATATTATTTCCACAAACTTAAAAAATTATTGAAAAAATTAAACTGTATTAGAATACGTAATCAAGATGATTAATTATGATGAAGTTATCGATTGAGGCTCTTACGTTGTTTTTACGGCATGAAAAATCAGTAAAAAGGAGTTCGCTTTGTCACATCATAATATTTTACCCCATAAAATCTAAACTGTACGTTATTTTCAAATTCTCATAATTAACATACGTACCACTCAAATTCACAATTTGAAAGTATTTTAAGGCGCAATAGATTATTAATAATGTATTTCCAAACTTAAAGTCACGTTTGTCCGATACAACTTTTCATGTGAACATTCGCACAAACTTTAAGTTCTAATCTCAATACCCGCGAAACAAAAAAAAAAAAAAAAAAAAAAAAAAAACAGAAATTTCTCTTTAGTTGTCATAGTATTGGCCATTTAGTATTGTTCAAACGTTTAGTTTTATAAAAAAAAATGATCGTTTTGTTTTAAATATGACATCATTTTTACTCGCTGAATCATTTTGCCTAGCGTCTCAAACTCGGTATCAGCGTAATGTAAAAATATTGAAATGTAACTGATTTATAAAGAAGAATGCGTATTTTGTTTAATGTCTGACGTCATTTTTTGTTCAAAAATTATAAAAAAGTTACTTTTATTTGTAATTTGAAAATGGCATCAATAAGGATAAAATCAATAAAAATAATAAACCATGACTATTTTTCCTTTACTTTCAAAATATAAATGGAGTGCTTCAGTTGTCACAATTACAAAGTTTGTATTAAAAACTACAAAAAAATTAATATCTCAAAAATAAATTGAGATACAGCTTTCAAACAAATTGCATTTAAAAGCACATTTTCCCCCTATACGAAGGTGTGAAAATTGAAAATGTGGGATTTTTAGAAGTTTAAAAATTTGCAGTAGCGAAAATTGCAAAACCGAAATTTTATTTCAAATTTCAAAGTGTTGCCATTCGTAAAATGACGTATGCGTTACGCACAGATATGTTTGTCCTTTATAATATAGATAGATAGATAGTTTGGCGACAGATTTTTGGTCGATGGGATAACCAAGTAGCACCGTTTTAATTTACCACTCGAAAAATAAAAAAATGCTAACTGGCGAGTTAAAAAAAAAAAAAAAGGCTATTGGCGAGATTTTCACCCGGCTAACATAAAAGTACCAGGAATTCTTTGTGATCATGGCAACTTTTATGATTCTTTAATCAAAATGGAAACCTTTCTTATGAAAAGCGAAGGAATCAGCCTGTTGTTTATGGCAGTTACATGACTTAGACTATTATAATATAAACGAAATAATGGGGATTGAATAATATTTGGCGACTTATCACACCTGTGACTGGCTAACATTAAAGTACCAAAATGGCCGCCTGGAATAAAAAAAGCGAAGGGATCCGCCTGGAGCTGTTGATGATAGTCACATGACTTAGGCTATTATTATAGAGATTGTTTTCAATTTTAAAAACAGCGCAAAGAATAATATTTCCTAACGATTTAAAATTTATTTTCACGTGACTATTAAAAACAGAAAAAAAAACTTTAAAATTACTATTAAATGAGTACGTGTTAAAGGCAGGAAAATATTGAAAATTATGTCCTGAAAATTGTATTTACACGTGAATATTAAAAGGGAAAGGAAACTTTAAAATAATAAATACATTAATATGCGTTTAACCCTTTCACGGACAAGGCACTTCTATTCGTAAAATCTTGAAATCAGCGAATGGCACCGGAATTTACAAACAAATTTTGAAATACAAAAATGCTTTTGTTCACTTACTTAATAAAAGGGAAATTTTCATCCCAATATTCTGATGCTAATGTGGCATTTAAGAATTAAAATTAAGTGGTCCAAAAATGAACCACCGCCCTTGAAGGGGTTAAAGCAGCAAATTTTAGTAATTGTATTATGTCAATCGTTTTATAACGTTGTTAAAAAATACCGAGAGACAAAGACTCTGTTTACTTAATTCATTTTATTTTAGCTTCTTTTCAAATGTTTAACTGATCTTCTTTAACCAAACACGAAAACAACCATTGGATGTCTTAACAGCAACTGATTCTACCTTAAATTTTTGCAATCAAAGGGAATTGAATGGAAACCCGTTTACAGGGAGATCGCTACAGGTTTTTTCAGTATAATTCAATCTTCTCTAATCTTTTTAAAACCGATCAGATTGGCGTGCTTTTAGATTCTACATTGTCAGAACGGGGGTCGGCGAGCGTAGCTTGCAGGGGGTAGAGCCCCCTAGTATATATATATGGATATATATATATATGTGGGAATGAAAGAGAAGACTCAATGGTTAAATGAACATGATATCTCAAGCGAGACTCGTAAAAGGTCAACTCAAAATTGCAGAGCGAGATGTGGTTGTTATATAGATATTCAGCAATGGAGTCGTTTGGTAATTTTTAACGCAAAGCTCAGGGAAGCTTTTGCGAATTGTACGGTATTATTTTGAATGTTAAGCTGTATGTTTTTTGATCTATTAAACCTTTTTATAGCTATTCACAGTTTGGAGAACATTAGTTTCAATTAAGCAATACAGTACTCGCATTAAAACCCACATATATATATATCAATTTTGAACGGAGGTTGGTTTCGGGGTCTAGGGGTCATGATCGGTGAAAATATACCAACAATTTTCGGAATCGTTTTCCTCCGAACGGCAGCAATAGGTAGCTTTTTGCAATGAAAGCTATCTAAAAGTAACATAAGATATAAAGTTGAATAACACAGTTTGCAAAAATTGAGTGCTAGTCATAGCATTTCAATAATACTAACCAATCTTTTTTTATATACTTTCTGAATCTAATGGTAAAAAATGTTGACTTGGACACTTTGAATTATCACTCAGAAAACAAAATAACCAGAAGTATTTGTATATTTAAAAAATTAATAATTACAACCACATAATCATATATTATATTCATGAAACTGCATCAAATATTTATGGATTATTACATTATTAATCAAAAGATTCTTCATACGACTTTCAAGGTATCAATGTTTCACTATGTACAGCAGTTTATTCTTTGAACATAAGACTGTTACTAATATTATTTAAATTAGAAATAATTTCAAATTTCTACTTAATTGACTAACTATTTGATTGAAATATTTTCAAATGAAGTTATATATTACTTATATAATATCTATCCAACAATATTATTAGCCATAAAAAGCTAAAGAATGTGAAATTAGGACTAACACACACAATAAATCCAGAAATTATAATGTTAGAAAATAAATAAGTTAAAAATAAATGTGGATTGAAATGGATTAAAAAAGAAAATCATATTACCAATTTGAGATCTAATCTTACTTTGCAAAATACAGCAAAAAGCAAAAAAAAAAAAAAAAAAAAAAAGGGTAAGAGATTATTTGCACATGTTGGCCAAAAAGTTTTTTTAATAATTATGGACCAAGGAGTAATAATGTATAGTACAGGCATGTACAATAGGGTGGGTCGAAAAAAAGAATTTTTTTTTTATTTTAGGGACGCTTTAGTGCGGAAAAGCTGCCTACTGTAGTAAGAAGAAAAACGGCATAAATTTTTTTAGAATCGGTTAACATCTTCCATTCGCGCATCGTACTTGAAATTGATAAAAAAAATTGCAAAAATCGCGCCTTTTGTCTAATTTTTTTAAGTTACTTAAAATTTTAAAAATAAACACGCTTTAGCTTTTTATGCTTGTTTCATAGTTTACATAACCTAAATAAATTAAATTTGAATCAATAATAAAATTTTTCCGTTCGCGTAACCTCTTAGAAAAAAACATAAATTTAGCAATTTTTCGCTCGTTTTGCTAGAACAAAACGACCCAGAACTCACCACATGGAGGTGGTTGCAGATAGAGTTCCACCTCCAGCCTACCCAACCAACCATCCAATTGTTGGGTGTGGCATTTACATTATATTTGCAACTATTTACAATGTTTTCCATAGATTAGCATTCTTTGGGTTAATGTGTTTTTTACGTTTTCTATTTTATATCTACTACTCATTTAAAGTCTTATTTTTTGGAGAAATGAGGCACAACCGATTTAGACTTCAGTGTTGTTCTGATATAGGCATCTTTAGTTTCATATCCATATACTTTATTCGAGGTCTCTGTCACAAGTTTGACGCACATCTTAACAGTCTCTGTGTGACAGGGAAACATTTTTATTTCTCTGATGAGAGTATTGTCAGAAGTGATGAACCATTTTACATCATCTTCACTTAGGTCCCGCGGCATTGGGGGAGGGATACACAGCACAAGAATTCCAATTAATAATTTCTATGTAATCGAAAGTTTCCATTCGGTGGCATTTCATTTATAACCGTCTTCTTCTTTGGGACGATTTGTTTTGCTTTTACGATCCTTCTGTAACCAATATCCCGAATATGTTTTCTTTAATCGACAATCATTGATCTAATCGATCATCTAATCGACAACATTCTCTGGGTGCGCAAAAAAAGAATTTAGTTCTATTACTGGATTGACAACGTGTAGTAATTCGTTGGATGAATAGCGTGATGTTTGGATTGTTTGAAATACATGTTTCGGTCCGTCAGTAAAATATTTGCTTATTTTATGGCAAATTACACAGGCATGTATGATTTTATGATGAAGCCAACTATTTCTTCTAAGTTTTCGGATCAATCTGATACAATCTAAGGACTCGGTTGGCCGCAGTTAGTAATCTGGACTCGGACAAAGTACCAGGCTCCTTATTCGCCAAGTCTTCTGGACAATGTCCCAAGGTGATTGCATTCAAAATGCCCCAAAAATACTGTTGCTCTTCTTTAAAAATTCCTGTCTATATCAGGAATCGAACAATCTGTGGGTTCACAATCGACCACAGGAGCTTTTTAACAGCAAGTGAGCTGCTACCCGATTGGCGTACTAAAATATTTAGGCCATTCAGTTTGACCGTGAATATGTTGGAAAATTTGACGATAAGAAAGCTTATTAAAATGCCGGATGCATTGCATATGCTCCACATTTTATGATTTCCTAGTCGGTAGAAAGTACCGTCATTACATCCATTGTTTGTTACAGTACCATAGCACCCTACTACTTCTAGTTTTTCTAGTGATATTGATAGTTCAGACAAACAAGGAATAATGCTTTGATATATCATTTGATGAACACGAAGAAGGAGATACATGTCCAATATAAGTTGATCCAGATTCCTCGATAAGAGAATAGTGTTCTTATTTCACATTCCTGTGAAATTGCTTGGTATTAAATTTTTCGACGAACAAAGTATCTCATTTTTGTCCGTTAAAAAAAGACCCGAACTTTCCTCAGGTTGTGTGAATCGGCTTTTCAAATCCGTCCTAAAACGACCCTTGTCTATTTTTATTTTACACTTATCAACCATATCAGAAGAATCTGTGTCGGTTATCCAGAACACTTGACGCTATGACAGATTTTGGCCGATCAGAAACTCCGAAACGATCGCTGTTAAGCGCTGTTGCGTTAATTTTAATTCTCATCTGACATTTGGGCTTTTAGTCGATGCAATCGTTTTGTATTTATCTTTCTCATACTAAGTCTTCAAAAGAAGTGTGTTTGAGTTCATCAATTTCATAGTACATTGCCACTTTAGGAACTTTAAAACTATTTGAGGAACCACTCAGCGCTTTCCGAAGATCACGAGCTTTCCGCTCGGACTTGACATTTAACTTTTTTGTAACTGTTTTGTAAATACATCCGATTCCCCCCCCCCCCCAAATTGTAATTCCTTTGAAGAATCATGAACCTCAACTCAAGGACACGAATTTTTTTTTTTACATAAGCATTTAATTAGAATTACACATTAACATGCATGTGGTCTTTTTAATATAATATAAATACCACACACAACAATTGGACGTTTGGTTGGCTAGGATGTGGGTGGAACTCAACGTGCAACCACCATCAGGTGGTGAGTTCAGTGTCGCTTTGTTTTAGCAAAACGAACTAAGAGTTGCACGGTGAAAATTGCGAACAATTGGTAAATTTATGTTTTATCTAAGTTCTTGCGCGAACTAAACAGATTGGATTATTGATCGGAATTTAATTTATTTAGGTTATGTAAACCATGAAACAAGCATAAAAAGTTAAAGCGTGTTTATTTTTATAGTTTTAATTAACTTAAAATTTTTTTTAAAAAAGGCGCGAATTTTGTAATTTTTCATCAGCTTTAAGTACGATGCGCAAATGGAAGATGTTAACCGATTTTAAAAATATTTATGCCGTTTTTCTTTTTATTACAATAGGCAATTTTTCCGCACTAAAGCGTTCCGAAATAAAAAATTTCTTTTTTTCGACCCACCCTAATGTACAAACTTCAATATATTGTGCCTGCTGTCCTCTATAGAACAATTAAAAATATAACAATGGTAGCTAAATGCTTTTAGCAATTTTATAAATATATATATTAGGACTACATAATATATGTAGCATTTTGCCTCTGCTTTTTAGTATAGTGATTTCATAATATTTAGTCAATATCATTTGTTTCAAAGTTGAACATTTATCATCTCTCAGGATTATTTAAAAACTCAAAACATAATTAATATATCGAAATAAATATTACTATATTACTATACTGATAATATATTTTGGAATTTTTTATAAAGGATAAAACTTCATTGTTAATTTGCATATTCACAGTTGCAAATGATCATTTGTGATATATATATATGATTATATTATATATATATAAATGATTATATATGATGATATGAATATATATATATATATAGTTATGACATCATATAACGATAAAATTGAATTAAAGTTGTGAATGTAGACTATTTTTCTATAATTGCAATGAAATATGACAATTATCTTTAATTTTTATTTTATTTTTCAGGTTTCACGTCTGTTTTAGGTTGAAATATTCGAGCTGCAAGTCGACGAAAATTATTTTTCAAGTTCAGGTCGGATTTGTAGTGGAAAATTATTTTATCGGATGCGGGTTATATCTGACCGGTACTCGACTTTTTTATAATCAGCTACTTTTTATGAATTCCGAGAAATTATAGTGATGAATTCAGGGGATGGCCCGGGAAGGTTCTACTCTCAGATCATCATCCCCGCCCGAAGTTTTCGGATTTTGTACTTATTAATGGTCTAGAAGTGCGGATATCCCTATACCGCACTACCGCAGAACTGCTAAAATCCCCCCCCGGGGAAAATGACAGAAATTATAGGGATTTAGGCTTCACATCAGAGTAAATTAACCCGATTTTCAAGCATATTAATAAAAAAGGCAAACTTGTAGCATTATAAAACGAGACCACATAACACGCTTAGTTTAAAAGAGAAAAATGGTTTCGTCTGTTCACTCGTTTACAGATTTTTAATAAACTAGAGTCGCTTCTGACGATTAATTTGGTTTTCCTTAAATTTATATTATTCCTTTCAACATCTTACTTTTATTATATTACTTCAATATAGTTGCTTAATTCTTAGCGAGATTTATTGCTCATAGGCCATAGGGGTATCCATAATACTTTGCCATCGTGGCAGTATTTCGTATATATTTTATTGTTGTGTACGACTTCATCTTTCTACAATAAATCTTGAGAAAAATTTCATTATTCACTCATTTCGGCAGTTATGCTTGAAAATAGCCATTTATTTTTCATATGCAACACTCTTACTTATGTGGATACCTTTTAAATCTGTTAGGTAATTTTCAGCAATTAATTTAACTAACTTTGTTTTAAAATTAACATTACTAAAATTAATTAGCTTTATTAAACAAATTAAGATTACTATAATTAATAAACTTTATTAAACAAATTAACATTAATAAAATTAATAAGAGAGTATAGACAAGGTACACTTATGTTAGTAAAAATTGCAACACCATGAATGACTGACGCGATTGAGCTGAAAATTTCAGAGGTGTATTATGCAAATGATTCCAATTTCAGAGCCACCACGCATGCGTGGGCTGAGCAGCACCCTCTGGACTGCTGCTGAAAAACCGTATAAATAGAGAGCTGTAGGGAGTACGGGGATGTGGGACATAGGTCCCGGGCTCCTCGGCAAAAACTCTTCGCATCGTCGCCGTTGGGAATTGTCTATGGTTATTTGCTAATGGGTAAACGTTAGGTGAGACATAACTATGGCGCTTCGACGAAAGGGGGTTGTATTTCAACAACTAACGGAGTTTGAATGGGGGAGAATCATCGGCCTTCGAGAAGAAGGATTTTTCTATCGTACAATAACAGCTCGTGTGGAGCGTAACAGCAGTAAAGTGGTGCGAGTTTAGAAGCAGTGAACCGACGAGGATCGGACAACTCGGAATTCCGAGAGTGAACCCTGAATACTGACGTCAACGCGCGATGATAGACACGGGGTCCGCACGGCACTGACGGACCGTACAGCTTCATCTAGACAGTTGGCAGCACATTGGTCAACTACTACAGGTGTATCACTGTCTGCATCGTTAATTCGTCGACGTCTGCTACGTCGTGGACTGTGTGCAATACCTCCTTTATACAAGATCCCCTTCCCGCAAAACCATCTACGTCTGCGGCTGCAATGTGCTCATGAACATCGAGACTGGCATACAGATTGGCAACATGTCGTTTTATCTGACGAATTCCGCTTTAATTTGTGGTACCATCATGGCCGCATTCGTGTTATGCCGGTGAACGCTATCTTCCAGAGTACATTATCGAATGTCATAGTCAGTGGCGTAGCTACATATTCAGCGCCCTGGAGCAAGAAAAATTTGTGCGCCCTCTTATCACTCAAAAAAGTTCTGCGTAATTTTGTTTTGAAGTTACATATATACTATGCATATATATATGTAACTAGCTGACCCGGCGTTGTCCGGGCCCGTTATAATAACACAAACAAAACTCAAGTTTGTATGATTTTATATATTCCGAAAGTAGTTCAAATGAATCCGGTTTTAGGGGTGGCCCACTGCCTTCGGCAGCGTCTAATGTGTTCCCAACAAACCTCTTTCTGAACGAACCTGTAGCCTTGGTCCCCGCTACCAAAGTCAGTGTATGCCAGTAGTGTTCCATACGCGCGCGGAAACAATGGAAAACCAAGGTTAATGAATCAAACTCCGTAGTAATGGAGCCCATTGAACCCGAGATAAGATTGCGAATCCTGGCGGTGGAACTATAATCTTTAAAGCCATAGTAAGCTAAGTTGAATTGACCAATTTTCATTGAAATAGAGCCCATGACAACCGAGAAGTGAATGCGCCGTTAATGATCGAAAAATGTGGTAACAGAAGTCTAAGATAAACTTTTATGATGCAGAAAGTAGATGAAGTATGAGTAAAGACTTGTTATTCATGTAGTAGCTGAAGGACCTAAGAAGTTGTTACGAAAAAAATCCTAGTGAATCGGACCATGTTTAAGGGAGCTATAATAGGGGGACCAAAAGGAGCCAACTAATAATTGAGAGCAAGGCCTAAGATGAAGGTCCTAGTACTTAGCGCTTTAGATTTTCAATTAGTCGAAATTAAGCATAGGATATAAGTATTAATCATTAGAAAATTTCTTCAAAGAAATGCTTAAAAAATAACCCTAAGGTCCCAATAAAAATATGAAAGCGTTTGCTCGGGGAGAGAAGTCCGAGACTCAAATTTGAAGTTATGCAATGAGAGGGTGGCAATGCATGACACACAAAAAGTTATCCTAGGGCGCCAGTGTATTAACTGAAATGCAGAAACGGAAGAAAAACTAAATGGAAAAAGAGCCCCAAAAACGAAGATCGGATTAAAACGGGACAATTTATTAACAATTTAGGGCACAAAAACTTCAAGGTACCCTGTACCAAGACCCTGGGGTTCAGGCTCTCAACTGGAATGTAGCTGGGTAAAAGGAAAGTTTTTTAATACTTTATATAGTAGCCAAAGAACGCTAGAACTATGTTAAAGAAAATTGCAAGGGAATCGGATCATTTTTGAAGAAGCTGCACCAAGGGCCCCAAGAAGGCGATTAATATTCAAATTTGATGGTAGCTGAAGTCTAAAAAAAATTTTTGTCATTCGCGTAGTAGCTGGATTTCCTAAGATGTTGTTACAATAAAAAGTTAGTGAATCAGACCATTTTAAGCAAGATATAATTGGAGGCCCAAAAGGAGCCAAATGATAGTTCAGAGCAGGGCCCTAAGATGAAAACATGTTAAAAGGCTCTAGTACTTAGCACTTTAGATCACAATGAGTCGAAATTAAGCATAGGATATGTATTAATCATTCGAATAAACTTTTAAAGAAGCGCGAAAAAAAGTGGGGTTTTGTTATTTCCAAATTCTTAAAAAAGGGTACTAGGTGCAAAATAAAAATATGATTGTCCTGACCGGAGAGAGGAGTCCAAGTCTCAATTTTAAAGTTATGCATTGAGATGTTGGTATTATTGGGGGGTGAAAATCGCATGGCGCACAAAACTTTCAAGGGGCCAAGGGCGAAGGTTCTTAACTGGAATCTTGCACTACACTCACTCAAATTATCAGACTTCTGTGTGCATAGATTTCGTTAGCCACCACACACACAGCGAAACTTTCTTTTATTATGGCCGTATCAGACGACACTCTTTCACAGAACATTTTCGCCAACAAAACATTTCAGTCAGCAAAAGTTGCTTGACCTTGATGAAGGAGAGAATTTTGCTCGGTATACTTGCTCACCGAGCGTTTTCCGCTTCGCTCGGAAAATGTTTGGCTTTTATTCAACACTGATGAATTAAACCAATGGGAGCGGACTAGTGGGGAGATAGGTAAAGATTTGTCTTCGTAATGAAAATATCACCGCCAAGCCGCCAATGTTTGTAAGCAAATGCATATGAGTTTTTGCAGGTGCTTGAAATCAGTATTATTTAAATGTTTAATAAGTATTATCAAAACACTATTTTTTTTTTATGCATTTGTTAATACTTTTTTACTACATTCGTGGTGTAATTAAGTATATAAAAACTCGATTTTCTTTTTTACTGTATGTAATTGAAACGATTATATTACTTAAATTGCATTATGTTCTCATATGCAAAGTCACTAGCGTTTTATGTAAAAATGAGATCTTTTTTATCCGTACTTCGAATAAAAATTTCATATTATTCTAATTGAAGTGCCAGAAAATTTTTCTTCCTTGGCAAAAGAAAATAATAATAATAATAATGGCACACTTATTACTTTAAAAGAGTCCAGGCTTTTCTCAGAAGGTCCTGAAATTGAAAAAATGTGAACAATGTTTTATATTTGTGAAAAATTTAGCCTAAATTTTATGAATTTGAAATATTTGCTATATTCAGGCTCTTGTTTATACATTTTTAAGAAGTTATATGCATGTAAAATACATATATTTCTTTCACATAAGTAAGAGTGACAGAAAATAGCAAATAAAGCCTTTGTGCAACAATATTAAAAAGCAGAAAAACCAACGTTTAAAATGCACAAATAATATATGAAATTATATATCACAAATATGCACAAATAATATATGAATTTTCATATATTATTTGTGCATTTTAAACGTTGGTTTTTCTGCTTTTTAAGAGTGACAGGTTATATTTATCTTTCAAATGATTAAATTTATAAAACGTTCAGTTTTAAGATAGAAAAGTCTTAGACAAAGAATTTTGTGAAGGGTTCTGTTTGAATTGAAAAGTTTTGTCGAGGGTCCTGTTTTGAAACGGAAATTTTTGCGAAGGGTATAAAAATTACTAAAAGACCATCCGTAGAGCATCTTAGCATTCTATGTGTATTGGTAATGTCAAAACAAGAGTCACTGCTCAATTAGAGTGAGGTTCTTCATTAAATAATGCATGAATCGTGTTTAAAACGCATAAAACATTTTCAATTTCTTTTTTTCATTTTATTTAGTATTTGGCTATTTCTTCAATAATCTTAATATCAAGTTTTAATAATATTTCGGATTTGCATTGCTTAACCAATAAAATTATTTTAAACAATTTTTCTCACACAATTACAAAATATTTTCATACTTAAATGCATGAAACTTTCATATATTGTCATTCATGGGCAAGTGATTCGAACACCTCTTTCCCCAATAAATAAATTAATATAATAAAGTGGATATTAAAACAATAAAGCGTGAATAAATACAAGTAATAACAACAAATAAAAAATACATAGTGGTTTTCTAACTGGTTATAAACTCTTTTGGTGATTTTTATACCTGGAAAATTGTATTTCAAGAAGTAATCATGAGAGTGTGTTTTTAAAAGTATACCCTTTTTTTTCTTTTTTTTTGGGGGGGGGGGGAAGGGGGGGGGGTAGAGGGGAGAAGACAAGTAAAAAAATCTATTTATTTAAACCTATTGCCTGATTTAAATAAGAGGATATACCTATAACAATATACCTTTCCAGTGTATAAATTTACTCAAATACTCCAATGTATAAATATTTACTCAAATCCAAACTACTTATTTTCAGGTTCATTTTTAATCGCTCAAATGATGCTGTAGAATTTGACATTTTAAGCCGGTAGCCCATGAAAAGACGTGAAGCAGCAGTTGATTTTAACATAAGATATGTTACACTTTTCGAAAAATGAAAGCTGCTATTCTATTTCAATTCACCTCGAAAGTCATCTAATATGTACAAAAATAACCATGAATGGGCCAGAAAGTTTCACATTATAAAGCTCTTTTCCTTCCTTTTTTTTTTTTTTTTTAGCCTTAAATTTAACGGGAACTTTTTCATGGGCGCTGGCTAGAGGCAGGGCCGAAACTAACCTGAACTGAAATATAAACAATTGTGTAATCGCAAACTCGTGGTTTCTGCTATTATGCCAAATTTTATAAATACAGTAAAATCCCCCTAAAGCGATCACGTTCCGTTACAATAAAAATGGGTCGCTCCGAGAGGTGGTCTCTTAATGGAGGTCATATATAAATCTAGATTTTAATTGTTGAAAAAAGGTAACAATTAATGTTACTAAAACTTATTTTTCGCATTAGGAAGAAATATAAAAATTTAAGTATCAAAACAAAAGTTAATTACATAATTTAATTACTGCAGAATTTAAAAACTGAATGCATTGATGTTTGTAAAAATAGCAAACAAAGCCTTTGCACAACAATATTAAAAAGCAGAAAAACCAACGTTTAAAAATGCGCAAATAATACATGAAAAACAGCAAACAGCTGTTTCGAATCTACTAGCAAGATTCTTCTTCAATGCAAGATGCTATCAAGCATTTTTGCTCAGCCTTGCTTTTTCTAGCACGCTGTTCCTTTTTTCCCTATCTTGCACTGAAGAAGAATCTCGCTAGTTGATTCGAAACAGCTGTTTGCTGCTTTTCATGTATTATTTGTGCATTTTTAAACGTTGGTTTATCTGCTTTTTAACACTGATGTTTGCTTTGATTTTACGGTTTCATCTTTTATAACTTTTATTTTCATGTCCATTCAAAGTTCAGTAAATAAATGCTTTTTTTTTGGGGGGGGGGGGGGGGCGGCTGCGGAGCAAATAATGACGATTTCATTAATTTATCTATTTCTTTGAGAGTTTCCTGATAGAATAGGGCAGGGGAGTTTATTGACCGTCATTCTTAATTTGTCATCAGAGATAAATTCGTTGCCTAAAAAGGCACAAAGGGGCTTAAACATTAAAAAGTTACCGGAAAAGAAAACATTCTAAAATTAGTTCAGAAGTTGGATGAATAATGCGCTCTCCGGAATTATTTTTCTAATAAAATCTTCTTCAAGCGATCAGGATAGAAACATAATTATTTCATTTTCTTCATAGAAATGGGTCGTTCATGGAGGGAGTTCAGCTGGGATGGTCTCTGAATGGAGGTAAAATTAGTATTTAGCCTATGGGAATAAATTTCGTTCCATGAAAAAATGGTCGTTCAGGGAGGTGGTCGTGCAGTGAGGTTTCACTGTAGTCAAATAGAGACGAGATAAGAACACGCCAAAGATATACAAACGTATCGGGTAACCCTTCCAGACAATGCACAACAGATAACCCTATGAAAATTTTGAAGAACCTGTTTACTGAACACGGAGCAAGCTGAACGAACATGTTTCTTAAAATGTTGTGGGAAATGTTTGTTGTTTATCGTTCCCCGTCTGATACGGCCATTAGTCTAGACTGGCTGACCCACCCGGTGTTGCCCGAGCCCGTGATAATATTCTTAGATGAACATGAAATTTGTATGATTTTATTTCTTAAGGCTGTTCTTAAATCCAAAGGGCAACTTTGTGACAGACGTTTTAATTAATTTTTTCTCGATAACGCATGAAACTGGCAGGTGTTGTTATTCAGAAACTTTGTAATTGAAAGACAGTTTCCGTTTTTTTTTTTTTTTTTTTTTTTTTTTTTTGTAAAACGCAATAGATCTTAAAGAAAACACTGTCAAAGGAACGTTTTGAACGGAATTTCCTGACGAAAGTAGAAAAATCAGTCAACAAAGGGAGAAAAAGTTCTTGTCACGTAATCAAAAACGCTTATAACTTGATGGGTAATTTATTTATCAAAAAATGGAAAATCATTTAGATTCCAAAACGCTTCCATAGTCAAGCCTGCCAATTTTATACCTTTACATTTAAAAATGTGTACGTCATTGTGTCAGGAAGTTTCGCGCTTGTTGAGCAGTGAACTTGAGAACAGCCTTAAATGAAGGCTGTTCTTAAATTGAAAGGGGCAACTTTATGACATAAGTTTTAATTAATTTTAGCTCGAGAACGCATGAAACTGCGGCAGGTGTTGTTATTCAGAAACTTTGTAATCGAAAGACGTTTTCCGTACTTTTTGTAAACATAATAAATTTTAAAACTATTAGCTTCACCTGAGGGAGGGAGCAGCTTTACCTGGTTTAGGGCACACCGACCCACAGGTCGGTTGCGGGCCAGCAACCAGCGGGCCAGTCTGAGCCTGCCAGAAAGTGACTTAATTTAGTAAAATTCTATTTTTTTCTTTCTTTAATTTATAGGCCTTATTTCGGGACGGGCGGAATGAAAATTTGTTGAAAATTATGTCATTAGAAAAATGTTTAAGCTTTATGAATAAAAGTGCACGTTTTCTTTAAAACACGAAGTCTTTATCACCAGTATTTCGCCTTTGTATAAAATTAGGAACTAAGTGTTTATTCATTTTTCGACTGTTTTGAACAAACAGTATTTTTGTAAACTGTTCAGAAAGTTGAATTAAGTAACTCCAGACATTGTTTTCCTTTTTTTAAATTCGAAAATTCATTGACTACTAATATGTGCTATCGGATTTTGGTGGGGTGTGTGTGTGTGTGTGTGCGGGAGGGGGGGGGAGGGAGGTAGAGACTGATTACGGCCTAAGCAAACTCATATCGTTTGAAAAATATATTATACCTTATTTAATCCTAAAATTCTGCGATTTAATAAGGTTTAATGTCTGTTAGATAAAAGTGGTGTAATTTTGCATAGGCTATAATCATGCCCTAAGGAATACTGAATTTCATACTTAACTTTTCTCTCTTTTTGAAGGAAAATGCTTATCGATTCTGCATTTGACATTTGCAATATTTTTAAAATCTCAAAAACAATTCGCACAAAATTTAAGTTGCCGCTTTACCCTCACCTCCCCCCTTTAAATTTTGTCGACGTGGGCTGATGTGGAATATGTTTAATCCCGGCTCTTATTATTGTTTTGTAATCTGTGATATATGTTTAGTTTCCACAAAATAAACAAACAAACAAACAACAAAAAAAAAAAACCTTCAAAATTTCCGTTTTCTTGGTTTCGTTTGTAAAATGGTCAATAATTTTCTTCAACTTGTCAGGCCATTTTTTTTCCAAATCGCAAAATAATTATCGTAAATAATTACTGTTAGATAGTACATATTGGTTTCTCAGCAGTGAATTCTTTGGCTACCATTATTTCTGTACAGTAATCATTATCATGATAAATTTCTAAAACATTTTTAATTGAAATGTACTAGAAAGATTATTGTTTGGAAATAGTGGTAGCCAATAAAGTGACATATGATAGCCCTGTTAAATAAGTTTTGATTAGTACTTCAAGATCTGAAGCCCTGTTAAATAAGTTTTGATTACTTTAAGATCTGAAAATCTTCAACAGTAGTCTACGGAAAAGTTACAGAAAAAAATCAGGCATGCTGAAACGATATATGTTAAAGAAGTTACTTGAAGCTGCAATATGGTATGAATTAAAATTAAAGCTTCTTGAATAGAAGTCATTTCTTTCAACAGTGTATAAAAACATGTTTTAAATCGAAATAGTTAAAGTTAAATACAAGGTAAAATATCATAGGAATACGCTGATTGTAAGAAGATTCATCTATAATGTGTGATTAATAATGAAAAAAAATTAGGCAAATGTTTTAACAAATCTTTATTTCGCTTTTTCTAATTTTGCGCCCTTAGGATTCGTGCGCCTGGAGCAGTTTGCTCCAACTGCTCCACGGTAGCTACGCCCCTGGTCATAGTGGTCGAACACCAGAAGTTATGATCTGAGATGCGATTGCGCATCATGGACGTGTCCAGCTGCTACGAATTGTGGGTAATCTGTACAAGAACAGGTACATCAGTAAAGTGATGGAGCTCGAAGTCGTTCCTTTCCTTCAAGGCATTCCTGGAGCTATCTTTCATCAGGATATTGCCCGCTAACATGTTGCAAGGAATGTTTAAGACTTCTTGTCAGCAGAACACATACCGCTTCTTCCATGGCCTTCGTATTTGCCGGTTATGTCGCCCATTGAACATGGTGGGGGATTTCGTTGATAGTCGTCTCGCTCGTTATCATCCTCCTATAGACCGATGAACTTTGTGTACGTATTCAAATAATATGGAATGCTTTTCCCCAGGCACACATTCAAAATCTGTTTGACTCCATGCCACGTCGTATAGCAGCACTTATTGCAGCGCGTTGTGGCTACACTAAATATTTATTTCGGACACTTAATATTGTTTTTTTTTTTTTTTTTTTTGAAAATGTAATCATTTCTTTATACCAATATCAGTCGTTTATGTATTATATTTAATTTAATTCTGATGATTCTTTCAATGGTTTTGCAATTTTCACAAACATGAGTGTATAACCTGCGGCTTCTTTATGCTACTAACACTGACTGTGCCAAGGTTTTGGAATCAGATACAATATTTCAATTTACATCGCATCAATAACAATTCAATCCTTGTAAAGACTTTAAGACTGTTCTCAAATCCAAAGGGGATACTTTCTGACGCATTTTTTAATTCATTTTTGTTCGGAAACGCATGTGTTGTTATTCAGAACTATGTTATCGAAAGACGTTCTTCACTTTTTTGGTAAACGCAAAAGATCTTTCAGAAAATACTGGCAAAGTTTTTCGCTTTAAACCGAAATTACAAACAACGTGACAGAAAGGAGAAAAACCTGTCGTCACGTGACAAAAATCGCTTATGGCTCGATAAGTAATTTATTTATAAAAAAATGGAAAACACAATTTGATATCAAATCGTTTCAATAGTCAGGCCTGTCAATTTTGTGCCTTTAGGTTTAAAAATGCGTGTGAAAGTTTCACGTTTGTTAAGCAGGGAATTTGAGAACTGCCTTAAGAAACTTAGACAACATTCTTGTTTCCCAAATACCATCTGGCAAAAGTTCTTTTTAGCTTACAGGCCTGAGCGCTAATGTGCCCGAAGGTTCCGTATGTACGTATGTATGTATGTATGTACTTATGTATGTACGTAACGCGATAACTCTGGATAGAAATATCCGATTTGCTTCAAATTTGGTATATAGGTTCATTCTGATAAGGCGCTTCCCTAATTAGTTTTGGGGATTCATTGGTTAAGTATAAAAGGATAAAGGGGGGTAATACTCCCTTAATTTAGATAAATTGGTTTTTCATGCACAATTATCCGATTTGCTTCAAATTTGGTATGCCGATTTATTCTGATAAGCACTGTAAAAAAAAAAAACTGACTAAAATATGGAAATCGTACTGGCAATCGAGACGCCAGTACTGTTTCCGTATTTTAACGGAAATTTCACCCGTAAATTCCAAAAAAAAAAACGGAAAATTTCTGAAATTTACGGGGGAAATTTTCCGTTAAAATACGGAAATAGTACTGGCGTTGCCAGTACAATTTCCATATTTTAGTCCATTGTTCTTTTTTTTTACAGTGAGGCGCATCTCTGATTAGACTTGGAGGTGCTATGGTTAAGTATAAAGGGGGGAGCTAACCCCTCCCCCTTAATTTAGCTAAATATTTTGTTTGTTTTTTCCGAGGTGCATTATTCTTGAAAATAAGAGTATAGCATACAATTAATGTGAATAGCTTGTAATCTCACTGTCATCAGTTTAACTGTGAACTTTTCTTTTAATATATTTTTTCAATTTTCAATTTGTTAACAAATAAAATTTTTTTATTTGAGCCCAAGCCCGGTGTACGATTTTTATACGTATACGTATAAAAATCGAGCTCTTGGCTGAACACGTCTCATCTCTAAGGCCTATGCGTAAAGGGAAAAACCGAACCACCGTTTTCGGAAAAATAAGACTGAAACGCATCCTTTTAACTAGACAACGAGATTAAAAAAACAAAAACAAAAGACACTTCTTTTTTATGTAAAATGTTTTCTTTTGCTGCTTATTTCATTTTCGCCTTCGCAGTCTCATCTAATACGATTATGTTGTAACAGACTTAACAAGATGTCTTACGTCACGTAAATTTCCTCGTTTTCACCTTGGCTGTTTCCTTTTTGTTATCTGTTTTGAATCTAATGACCGCTCCGCACTTTTGGTGTTTGTCTCTCGAATAAAAAGGCAAAAACTATTACAGTAAACTCTGTCTAAGGCGGAGTCGATCGGGACCGAGGAAATTTTCCGTAGTAGACAATATTCCGCCTCAGACAAATTTTACTCTATGTCTATGGATTCGCAGGGACTTGAAAATCTTTCCGAGTTAGACAGATTTCCGTCTTACACAGAGTTCGTCTTACAGAGAGTTTACAGTACTTGTAATGATTTTTAACATTTTCCAACAAAGTTGAAAAGAGTTTATGCATTCGGTTTGTCTGTCCGATTGTCCACGTTATAACTCCCGTAAATGTGCTCAAATTTTCATGCAATTGATAAAGATCATTTAGGGTCGCCAAAGCATGTGTTTGGTATTGTATATGAAGTATGTAGGATGAATAGTACATTTACAGGGCCACTCAAAAGAATTCCATTACATTATGGTATATGGGGAAAAATCCTTTGCAGAGTATTTTAATGGCATTACTACTGTAAATGTATTGAAACCGATGTAAATCACTGAATTTCATTACGATCACGTTTGAACAGGACATTCATAGCATTTTTTATTCATTTGCTGGGGTACACAAAAGAAATCGGTTACAGTATTGTCTTTGAGTAATAATTGCTGGAGTGTACGTTTTAAACTTCGGTATGCGCTTCTAAATTTGACTAATTTTTTGCATGCTACTCGTTATATATAATTTCTATGCCTCATATGCAGGGCTGCATAAAAGTATTCACGTACCATTCTTCTTATTAGAGGAAATTGCTGAAGGGGAATTTTCAGCTGAAGTATATGTATTTCTTAAGTGAATTAAATTTTGGCATGCATATAATTAATAGATACAAATCTATATTTCATATACTGAACTGCTGAAAAAATTCGTATAATTTTCCAATTGTAGATAGGAACAGCTGAAATTGGGTTTTGAAATGTGTTATGCGTTTCTATATGGTTGAATTAGACGTTATCTTTAAATTTTTTAAATTGTGCAGTTTTGTTACATTATTCCGAATGTGTTGGAAAGTATTTCATAATCTATACTTAACGGGTGATTTTTTTTCTTGTCTCAATCCTCTACCTGCTAGTACCATAGCTGGGTAATTTTAAATAATTGTTAGATTTTACATGTTTTGTACCAGAAATTTAATTCAGTGAGATTTAACTTCTGTCTACGAGGTATCCATTTGATTTAATTTATCAAGCTTATCGTAATCATTTTTCTGGTAAGGCATATGAATGAAATGGGATTAAAAAAAAAGAAAAGAAAAAGACTTCATCTGCAATAAGTGTGCTAAACAGTGCTTAATTCGCGCCGCAGCTCACCGGTGCTTAGCTCCGCACTCCTTTATTTTTAGTGAATATTTAAGTATTTGTCTGAATTGACCGGAGCTCGTAAATACTGCGTTCTGAAGATCAGAAGAAGAATGTTTCCGAAAAATTGCGAGACCAAATTATATTTTGCTTTTCCACCCCATCTGCAATACTTAGCGTTCATTTCTACCGAAGCGCTTGCATATGTTGCATAGTGTCGCTCACGTAATCCTATCTATAGTCTCACAAGTATAAACTCAATGGTTAACTGTCTCAGTGGTTTCCGAAAGGCGACGAGGAATTCCAGAATTATTCGCAACTGTATCGGTTTTTTTAATAGGTGCTTTTTGTGCATGTTTTTAACATATTCTTTCTGAACAACTTTCTAGCTTCACACGAATGCTTAATTTGTACAGAAGTTCACAGGTACGCAGCCAGAGTACTTCGTTATTTTTAGAGAATATTTAAACATTAATCGGAACCCGCCGGAGCTTATAAATATTGGGCATCGAAGCCCATTGAAAGAAATCCTTGACGATTAGGATTTTCTGAAAATTCCGCACTCCTGATTTTAATCTTTTTGCTCTGTTCATTTATTAGTTTTTTATTTTTATTTATTTTTTCTTTTTATGAATCTAAATGCATATAGATATAGTCAATATACAGTGAGTACGGATATATGGTCATCCTCTTATAAGGTCACCCCGTTTATAAGGTCACTTTTCGCAAGTCCGGACTGACTGAATAGGTATTACGTGTTAAAATACACTGCCGATATGGTCAGTTTCCAATGGCTACTATCAGATATATGGTCATATGGTCATCTTTTGTATCCCTTTTTATTGCAAAATATCTTATAGTTTTATGCTTTTTCCTTACCTTTTTCAGGCTGTAAAGTGCCGAATAGACGTATCATTCACATTCAGGTATCTTTAACTATCGGCCTCTTTGTATTCGTCACGCGGTGCTTTTCGTTTTTAATAGCTTTAGAAAGAAGTGGATGGACATCCTGAAAGAGGAACTTCTTTCCTTCTGGTCAATCTTACCCTTTTCCGTCATTGAATCTCCCGTGCTTTAGCTAAAATCCACAAGTACGAACTTCTGTATGGTAAAGAGGGAGGGTATCTCCTCTTCCCGGCTGCAGCCTATAAGAGAAACTCTTTCCTGTCGGTAAGAGTTTCCAAAGCTCTGGAGATTTCCCCCTCAACTGTCGCATTCGATATCGATTCTTGGAAAATATGCCATCACCCCTTGCGACAGAATAAAAATGCCTTCGTGCAGAGAAAAGTTAAATCACGCATTTTCAGTTTATTTATTTATTTATTTATTTATTTGTATTTTTCATTTCTTGTCGCTACGTGTAATGCCTTCGTTCATTTGCTAATTGTCATTTGTGAATACAAGATGTCAGCAAAACGAAAAATTTTACAATTGCGGAAAAAAAATTGTAGAAAACTTTGAAAAATCGAATGTATTGAAAGCGGCTTTCGCGAAGACTGGTGGAATAGAGAGAGCGACACTGAATAACGTCTTAGGGTTCAAATCTTGTTAAACAGAAGGTGTGATCAACCAAACGAGAAAGCAAGAACATGCTTCAACATTTGAGAATGTTGAGAAAGATCTTTTCACTTGGATAGAATGTGCCAGATCGCAGAATGTTCCAATACGTGGATTATCGTAAAAGAAAAATCTCTGAAAATTGCTGCATAACTAGAAAAACCGAATTTTACTGCCAAAGAATCGAAGGAATGGCTGTTAACTTGTTATCAACATTCTCATTAGGTAAAGACCTTGTGATGTTTTTAATTTTGATAAACTTGAGCTGTTTTTTTCATGTTTTTCCAGATAAAACTGTTACTTTTAAGAACGAAAAATGAAGTGGTGGGAACACACTCAGAAATGAATACTCAGATTTCACGAAATTTTCTTTGTTTTTGACGAAACAGTTTCCTGGGAAATAATATTTCGTCAAATTGATGAAATCACTTTCTTTACTTGCTTGACGATATAAATTTCGTCAAAAGTAGGCTGGTAGTGCCATCTATCGAACAGTTTGGAAGCTCCAGTATTTACTGACAGGGGGAAGAAAAAATTCACTTCTCGTTTTCCTCGGGTTGATTCGAACCCGCGGCCTTTGGCGTGGGAGACCGTTGCTCTTCCAACCTCCCTAATGTGGACTTGTACAGATTTGCTTTTACATTGATGTGATGAATTATGCTGCATGTTAATGTTTTTATAAGGTAGATTGTAATTTTATCGGTGCTGCTCTAATTTCTGAAAGTTTTAAGTAAGGCTAATTTATTATTATGGTTTTCTCATGGTCAATGAATAATTATAATATGGCTTGATTAAATAATTTACAGTCGGACCTCTATTTAACGAAGTCGCTAAATCCCGAAAAAAAGTTCGTTATATGGAAAATTCGTTAAATAGAGAGTCACCTTTTAAAATACTTTAAACTACATAAAACATATTTTAAGTCCATAAACACTAAATATAATTTTTAAAAGTAATTAGTCACACTTTTTTTTATAAATTATATCTGTTTGCTTTATTTATTTTACCTTTCAAAAAGAAATCTGCAAGGAAAATAAGAATGAAACAAAATATTGTCTGAAAATACATTGTATTTTCAGTTAAAAAAACAATTTTACATTAAAATCACGATTTTTTATTACGGTTGATAAGCTGTTTGGAGGAATACCAAATTTTAAAGCAGTATTCTTTTACTTCACGCCTTTATCCACCTCATCAAGAATAATTTTTTGCTTCTTTGATGCTCAAGCACTTTCGCTTTGACATTTTTGAGCTACAAGAACCGAAATTACCAACACGATTGATTATGATCAACAATCTAGAAAACGGGAAACTATAGTTTAAGCACACGGGGCAGCTCCATTGAGTGTTAAAAGGGGATATTGAAAGTTTGCACTTCTTGGATGGAAAGCAAAAAATCACAGCGATTTTAATGCTCTCGGCGAGTTAGGTGCTTGGTAAGACCTGTTCATGGTCGTTGATCATCATAAAATGAGTTAAAAGAAAGAATAAGTTTGAAATGTCCAGTAATATTTTAAGAAATAGGGAGAAAAAAAAATTAGATCCCAAGGAAAAATTCGTTAAATAGAGAATGCACTTCGCTATTTGGAGGTTATTTTACGAAGCAATTTGCAAAATGTTCTTGGCTCCAAATAAAAGTTCGCAAAATAGAGAAATTCGCAAAATAGAGGTTCGTTAAATAGAGGTCCGAGTTTATTAGTGAAATTTTCTTTGCTCAATGAATGGTTAGAATATGGTCTGGTTAATTTGTTACTCACAAATAACGAATTGTGAAGTGCATATTGCGTGAGGTTTTATCACTTCGAGTAGAGGGATAAGATTTCACTTTACAGTTTATAAAGGGGAGAGGGATCAATTATGTTTATTTTTAATTTGATTGAAAACAGAATATATTTCTTAAATAAATTTTAAAAAATGATATCCTGGAAGTTTGAAATTTTATTGACCAAATTTTCTTTTTTAATGGTTTTGAAGAACACAGGAAATTTATTCTTTTCGAATTAAAACATAACGAACAACATATAAATAAATAAATAAGTAAAAATAATAATAAGCATCCTAAAACTTTTAACGGATAAAAAAATAACTAATGAAGAAACAATAACTACCTACATTTCAGTATTTTCTGAAAAACACTAAAACGTGCTGTTTTAAAATAAATTATTACAGGACTAACATAAACTAGCAAATACCTGCTTGCTAAAATCGCAGGATTTGAGGAGGTACAGCAACTGTTTCCTCAAAATGCATTGAGTCTGACCGTGATTGAGGCAAAACTTTCATCAAACATTTGAGAGTTTACCTTTCGTTAAAAGTCACGTGATGTTGATAGGAAATGATCGTCAAAAACGACGAAATACAGCTCAAGGATTTCTGAATCGTCAAAAGTGAGAGTTTTATTTCTGAGAGTGAAGGTAAGCAAAAGAAGATTGGCCGTTTTATTAGCAGCGAATATAAATGGATGGCTCAAAGAAATTGACTCCATTAGTAATTGGTAAATTTCTCAAGCCTCGTTGTTTGAAAAACTGCAAATCTTTGCATCCATCTTACGATGCGAACCGAAAGGCGTCGATGACAATAAGCGTTTGGAAAAAAGAAATTCGGCGTTTCGATAAAATTTGCGCAGACAAGTGGCTATAATTGCAGACAACTTTTTCGCCCATTGCATGATTCCCAATTTAAATCCGATTGAACTTCCTCTCTTGCCTCCAAACTGAACCAGTATGGCACAACAATTAGATCAAAGAATAATTAAAAATATTAAGATAAATTATCGAAAGCTGCTTCTAAAAGACGTCATTGCTGCCATTTATCAAAAAAAGAGATTTCGCGTGACTGTATTAGATGCCATATCTTACGTAGACAAGAGTTGGAATATGGTATCAAAGAAGACCATTGAAAATTGTTTTTGACATCCTTGGCTTCCAGAATGCGAAGAATTATCGTTCGAAGACAACGACAATGATGATGATGGTGATGATGTGTCCCTATTTGAAATTGCACAAGAACTACGGAATGCCGTTTGCACAATACTAGACGAACTGACATATGCAGTTGTTGACAATAAGATCGCTACTAATGGACCCGCAAGTGGCAACAGTCATGCTTTTGCGGGTATGTACCTTCCAAAAAAGACTGCTTATTGGACGAAGGGGAAGCCGTGTTAAAATGTTCTTCACGCCTATTGGTGTTTTTCTTCTAGATATCCGCAGCGGACGTGACATCGGTAAAGTTCATGGTGAAGTTTCTATACTAGAAATAGTTTCGGAAATCTTAAATATAAATACTGATGGAAACGATGATAATGACAGGGAATTCGAACCTGAACCGACAAAGCGAGCAGAAGCTCTCAAAGCACTAAAAACATTCAGATTTTTTTTTTTACCAATCCCAAAGGCACAGAGGAACATTTTAAAGCTGTTCGTGAATAACAAAAATTAGTTTTAACAACTACGATAAAAAACAAACAAACCTGCATAAAAGATTATTTTTACTACTTCGAGTATACTCATCAATTCGAAATTTTAAGTGTAAAACAATTCTTGTTTATACCTCTTGTTTTATAAATTATATGTTCATAGCTTCTTTGTGCATTATTGTACTAATGTAACTAACTTATTAATAATATCTTATTGTCTAAAATAAAATTCCTGCTTACACCGCATATAAGATCACCCCGCTTATAAGGTCATATTTTTCAGGACCGCATGGGTGACCATATAACCGATACTGACTGTATATATTAAAAAAAAAAAAAAAAAAACTCTTTTCCTGCAGACGAAATTGATTTAAATTTTGCAAATAATGTACGAAATATAAATATGAGAGTGGAGGAGAGAGAGTGTGTGTTCTAGTTGTTACTGCAGAATATTAGAGCATCTTTTGCAAGAAATTAAGCCATTGTGCTTAAACAATACTTTTTTGCAATTGGAATTTTTTATTTTAGAATTCCCTCTTATTTTCAATATTTTATATGCATGTTATCTGTAATATAATCTCTCATCTCAATCTCAATTTTTAACACGTTGACCCCACAGACTGTGACGAAGTAGCTTTTTTTGCGAAACCTTGTCAAAGAGGTTTTCATTGTTCATCGAGTCGGCTCACGATTCCCAATGTTTTTTAATTATAGAGAGTGTTAATTTTATACATTTTTAATTAAAAAGTATCAAATTTTAGTTATTTTTACACGCTGAACGTCAAACTGAAATCACCAAACGTGCCTGGGATTCAACGGAGATTTATTTTTTTTTAAATATATGGTCATAAATGATCAATAGTCCCGTTTCACAGCAATAAATTTTCTTCCTTAAAAATATTCATGGCATACGTATTCGTGTGGCATGGCACCCCGGGAAATATTGCTGGTACACATATTTGTGGGCCATGCTTTATTGCCAGACGTCCCGATGTACTCGGGACTTCCCGGTATTCAAGAGTTCCAAGATCCGTCCTGCTTAACCACTGCGCGGAACGCCAAAAGCCCCGATTTTTCGTGATGCGCATATTATTACCCGACTGCCAAGAAGGGTTATGTGTTTCACGCGTATCTGGGTATGTGGATTTCTTTATACCCTCGAAACATCCCAACGGCTGGATAGATTTTAATGAATGAGGTCTCTATGGATTCGTCTAAACCGTCCGATGGTTATAGGCTAGGTTTTGTTTTTATAAATTCAAAATGACGGCCGTAAAATAAAAAATGGCGGTAGAGAAGAAAAAAAATTACGCACCCTATTGAGTGGCCTATCATTGGATAGGTCTTTCAAAATGAAGACGATGTTTCATTGACTATTTTACAGTCAGAAACTCCGTTTAAATATTACACAACCTGGAAGTTGTGTAAGTAGGATCTCTAGCTTTACTGCAACTTTAACCTTCATAGACATCTATAGTCCCCATCAAAACAGTGTAGATAGGAACTAACAATGAAACACAACTTAAAAGTCATCAATACAAGTAAATAAAAAAAAATAGGCAAGTAATATAAAAAAAAGTTTCACATTGATGAGAAATAATTAATTACTTCGCTTTTTACGCAGTAGTGTTTTTTGATTTTTTAAATTTAATTTTAAATTTCTTTTCGTACCGTGTTTTTCGTTAGCTTGCATCGAGCGGAACTTAATACAGTAAAATTTGTGAAAATAGAACCTGTCTATGATGGATTTTTTCATGGTTCCGCTGAAAGAATTATCGCGCATATCTACCATTTTTTCCCGGTCCCTATATCAATTTTGTTTTATTCTACTTTGTTTAGTAAAGCCTGTGAAGACTAAACTTGTTTATAAGCTAATCCTGCCATAAATGTAACAATTTTATATTTTCTATGCCGAATGAGTATCACACAAGTTTAAATGTACAATCACTAAGCTCTTCACAACCGAAATTGTTTCGGTTTTTAGCGATTCCGCTATCACGCATTTTACTGTATAAGATTAATTATTGTGCTTATTTAGTACAGTAAAACTTATTAAGACGAAATTTCAAATGTTCGGAGAAAGATTTCGTTTTAGAAAGGTTTTTGTCTCAACAGGTATATAATTGTATGGTATTCCTTCTGTAGGGACCGTGAATTTGTCACATATATGACAGAATTCTGTTATCGACAAGCTCTGTTTTCATAGGATTTACTGTATTTTATATCCCGATTTAGTTCTTCTCTTGCTTTTTGTGACAGTGAACCTGACAATACTAGTACCATTGCATTCAATATGTTAAGAAATAGGTTTTAAATATTTTTTTTTTCCTTGCAGGGGATCTGCTATAATACGAGGGTCATCCAAAAGTAAGTTTCCACGGTCCGTAAAAAGAAACAAAACATAATTACCTGAAAAGATTTATTGCAAAAAATGCAGCACTGTTTCAGCTATTTCTCGACATAAAAAACACCAGAATTGTTGTAACACATGTCACAGCGTGGGATAAGTTTTTGTAGTCCAGTGTCATAGAAGTTTACCGCCTGGGAATGGAACCAGCTTGTCACAGTTGTCAACCCACGTCTCATTAACCCTTTGATTACGGGGTTGGGACATATGTCGTCCCAGCGACCATTTCTTTATTCTACTCGCACCACTTTTTGAAATATAATTTTTGTCATACGCTTATACTAGGATACGTTTAAGGGTATTCTCAAATCCAAAAGGGGAACTTTCTGACATAAGTTTTAATTTATTTTTGTTCGAAAATGCATGAAACCAGCTGGTGTTGTTGATCAGAAACTATGTAATTGAGTTTTTTTTTTTTTCATTTTTGCAAACGCAATAGATCTTTCAGGAAATAATGTCAAAGTGGGCATTTTGAACCGAATTTCCGCGCGAAGAAAGAAAGAGACTCAAGAGCGTGCGAAAACCGTGTCTGTCACGTGATCAAAATTCCTTATAACTCAATAGATAATTAATTGATCAAAAAATGGTAAAACAGTTCAATTCCAAATCGCTTCCATGGCCAGGCTTTGCAATTTTATACCTTTCCGTTTAAAAATGAATTTGTAAATGTGTCAAAACGTTTTGAGCTTGTTGAGCAGAGCACTTAAGAACAGCCTTAAGAGAAATCCACCACAGCAATTTTTTTTTGTAAATTGTGGTACGAGTTAACATAAAAATAGTCGCTGCTCTAGCCCGCAAGCAAAAGGTTAACCGTAATGATCCTGTTGAGGTACTCGTTGCCCTCATCGTAGCATCGCTGCAGAAAAGTCAATGCTGCTCCCATGTTTTTGTTTTGTGTCCTGGTGTAAGGTTCTTCGGCTCGTTACTGAAACAAAAAGAAGTTAATTTTATACATATAATGATTTGTTTTGCGCGTCAGTGAAATAGCCAGCTTCGGCCACATGTGCCTACGGCAGAACAGCCCTCATTGCAGAGAGCTCTACGCTCTACCATCTCTTAAAGTTTGTAACTTTGGTAAACAAACATTCTGTAAATATACAACCCTTTAACAGAGGTCGGAACATATAGGACAAAATTTTTTTTTACCTTACGAGTACATTTTATTAATAATCTTCAAGAGACATTTTTTAAAGATATCTAATGGGAATATATCATCAAGTTATTGACAAAATGTACTGGTAAGAACAATAAAATTTGTCCTATATGCTCCGACCCCTGATTTAAGACCTGAAGAAATTTGATAGAAATTAAAAGTCTTGGTTTTTAACCCTAATTAATCAGGGGAATAGTTGAGGGTATACGTAGGTAACACGCCGTATGCCCTCTGGATTTTTTTAAGGAATACTGTATACCCTCTGTTTCTCAAGAAAGCTATAGTATATATACTCTAGGGTATATCCTCTGCCTTGAGCGTATACCCTCTGCTTAGAACGTATACCCTCTGTTTTTTACGACTATACACCACTGCGTATACCCTCTGGATTTTTTAAGAAGCTGCGCATACCTTCTGTTTTTCAAATGAAGCTTTAACGTATATTCTTGTCATGAACGCTCATAATTCTAGCGTATACCCTCTGCCTATAGCGTATACCATCTGGTTTTCTTTACGTCTACAACATTTTAATTAATAGGATCATATTTGATTGAACAAAAATAATATTGTAAAAAATTTCCGATGTCAGGTTACATCAAGGAGGGATCTACACCATTGTGTATTACAGGTTCGGCTTTAAACGACAGAAAAAGAGGAAATTGTTTTTCTTTTTCTTTAGGATCACCTATAATTATATAAATATGTAGCACCTATAGTCGTCGTTCGGTCCGTCTGTCTGTCAGTCCGTTCGCATATAACAGAGCAAAAACTACCCAACGGAATGGTCTGAAATTTTAAATACATAATATTTGCAAAATTTTGTCGCGTCATTTCAAATTTTATGAAAATCGGATATAGAGTTTAATTACGGGGACAGTCAAAAGTTTTCCGTTACATTGCGGAAAATGGGAAAAATTATTTCAAGTGCATTTTAATGATGTTATACAGTCTTCCGAATGGTCTGAAATTTTAAATATATAATTGTTGCAACATTTTGTCAAGTCATTTCAAATTTTATGAAAATCGGATGTATAGTTTAATGACAGGGACAGTCGAAAGTTTTCCGTTACATTGCGGAAAATGGGAAAAATTATTTCAAGTGCATTTTAATTATGTTACAGCCTTTCGAATAGAATGAAATTGATATGCACTTATGAACTGCACTAAAATGTACAGTCGTGGGAAAAAAAAAGTAAACACCCCCTACTAACTCCTCAACAAATTATCGTAGAAGAAAGTTACTGGTACCGAACGATTAGAAATAAAGTCTACTTTTAAATGATGTATATAAAATTTGCTTAGGGGGCCATCTACATATTAAAACGAACCATAACTTCATTTTTTTTTCAATAGCAATGCCCAATTCTGATAGCATAAATGAACTCTACACCCTTCAATTAGCCTAAAAACAAATTTTTATGCAATTCCTACCATAAGTTTCTGAGAAATTAATTATTTTAAAACGAGCGTATTTTAAGGGCTGTATCCAAATTGAAGTTCGTTACTCGATTGTTAACCGAGAGAGCCCCCTTCTTGATCAAGGCACCTTATGAAGCCTGTTAGATAACAGGACAGCAAAAGAAATTTCAAAATATCTACTCACTTCTATCATAGACGGCCCCTTAAACCATCATTTTGCCGTTTGTTAAGCATAATTTGAAAACTATTTGGAAGAAAAATGTGAAATTTCGGATTTTCATAAAGCAGGACTTAATAAATCTAAATCCATCAAAAAAAGCTGTAGGTTGCAATTCATATTTTTTTCGGATATTAATTTCATAATTCATAATTCATATCATAAAATCATAAAAATTTCAAATTCAGCGTATTTATGTTTGGGCATATTAGCATTATTGCTACACAAAAAAATTAGTACATTAGTAGCATAATTTCAGAAGATATAAATAAAAATATGAAAATGTAATTTAACAATAGAAGCACTAAATTTTGAATGTTTATAATTCAAAAACTTATCATTCAAATGACTTGAAATTTGGTGTCTAGGCATAGTTTGAAGCGAAGATTTGAAATATCTCGTTAAAATTGGGTATTGCCATTGAAAAAATTGAGGTTTGGGTTCGTTTTAATATGTAGATGGCCCCCTAAGCAAACTTTATATACATCATTTAAAAGTAGACTTTATTTCCAATCGTTCGGTACCAGTAACTTTCGTCTACGATAATTTGTTGAAGAGTTAGTAGGGGGTGTTTACTTTTTTTTTCCACGACTGTACATTCAGTACAATATGCGGTGCAAAAAATATTTATAAAACTAGTTATAGTACGAAAATATATTATTAGTAATGTATATACTAGTAAAAATATACTAGTTATAGTATCCTTTGTGACGTTTGACGTGCAATTTCAAACTTGTTTCTAATTGTAATTACTGTCAATAATAAAAAGAACAAAAATTTAATAGTAACTTATTCACCACAGAATCTCTCCAGAAGAGAAGTAAAAATTTTATGGTTTGGCTGCACCGATACTGTTACTTCCGATGTATGTTAGAGAGAAAACAACTTGGAAATTACTCGTCAAACGTGGCAAATGAGGTGCGTTCGTACTATAACTAGTTTTATAAATATTTTGTGAAACCCATATTGTACTGAATGTATATTTTTTTGCACTTCATAAGTTCATAGTCTGTAACATCATTAAAATGCACTTGCAATATTTTTTTCCTATTGGGCGTCCTGTAACGGAAAACTTTTGACTGTCCCTGTAATTAAACTGTACATCCGATTTTCCTAAAATTTGAAATGACTCGACAAAATTTTACAACAATTATATATTTAAAATTTCAGACCATTTGGAAGGCTGTAACATCATTAAAATGCACTTGCAATAATTTTTTCCCATTGACCATAATGTAACGGAAAACTTTTGACTGTCCCTGTAATTAAACTATACATCCGATTTTCATAAAATTTGAAATGGCTCGACAAAATTTTACAGCAATTATATATTTAAAATTTCAGATCATTCGGTTGGGTAGTTTTTGCTCTGTTATATGCGGACAGACAGACAGACGGACTGAACGACGATTATAGGTTCTTCGTATTTATATAATTACGAACGCACCTAAAAAAAATGTGAAGTAATTTTTCGGCAATCAGTGCTGTTGTATTATTTGAAAAAATCGTCCATATTTGACAAAAATAATATCAGATATATTAAATGTATTAAGTTTTAATAATTTGTCGAAATGTAAGAAAGAAATTTACTGTTAGATTTTTATTTTAAAAGAAATCATTTCACTCATAAACTACCATTAAAGCTCAGCGGCCACAAATGTGGACGTTACTTGTTGTGGGAATTTTTATTTTTATTTTTTTTATTTTTGAATTCCTGTTAAGGGGTCTCATGACTCTTAAAGCTTCAAAATTTTCGAATTTAAATTTTTTTTAGATGCTAAACTCCTATATTTTCTGAACATTTCAATATAATTGTTTCCTTGAAATTCCCATTAGAACAGATATTATGGCTTTTAGAATTATACCCGCTCAATAGCTGAAGCGACGTTTTCGAAACTTTGAAATCGTTTTTCTCCAAATGACGTTTTTGGGCATAACGCTCAGGATATCTCAAAAACTTCTGAATATTTTTTCATAAAATTTTCAAAACATATGTTTCATGTTAGTCTGTATAAAGCGAACCTAAAATTTCTTTTTTATTGTTCAAAAAAATATTTTTTTAGATAATTATACTTGTTGAAATTTTCAAAATTTTGTATTAACTAAATAATAACTTTGTATTAAAAATATAAAAGTGCCATTATCTAATCTCAAATTTTGAGCGATTAAATAATGCAAAATTTCAATGTGGAAAAATCTGGTGCCGAAGAATTAAAAGAAGTGTGAAAGTGGCTCGTCTTTAATAGGTTAAGTTTTACTTTTATTACTTTTATTACTTTGGTGAAAAAAGAGCTGAAAAATAGCTTTTCCCTATTTTGAAATAAACTTTTTCCAAATTTCCGGTGGGAATTCAACACTATACAGAAACACAATTGCTTGCCCCTCAAAGGGTTAAGACAAATTCTACGTACAAATAAGAAAAAAAATTCTATATTAAAATACTGGTAAAAATTTGCCCCTGCGATAGTCGGGTCCTGGTTGTACGTATTAAAATTAGAGACCTGGATCGGGTCAGGTAACCCGATTTTACCCGAACATGACCCGAAACAGGGTTCGGATTGACGCTAATTTTTTTCGTTGTGCGTCGGGCCGACTTTAAATGTTTCGGGTTTGGGTTGGGTTTTGACACTTTTGGGTCGGGGTTGGGTTGAGCGGATTTTTCAGATGAAATAAACTATATCGATGAATATTAATGAATGTATGTGTGTTTATTTTTGTATGAAAAAGGCGAAATTGATATTAGAGAAAGAATTGTTGGTTAATTTTACATAATTGTATTAAATTATAGACTAATTTTCTACCACTATGGATTAAAGTTGAAGTGGCTCGGGTTTCCGGTTGACGAAAAAAAAAATTTCGGGTTGACTCTTACTAAAATCTACTTTTGTGGAAAAAAGACAAATTATAACTTCTACTGAACGGGTCAATCCATTTCAAGTGGTCCAGCACTGGTTGCTCGACCATTTTTAAAAAATCTGAAATTTTTTGTACAACAACCCTAACATGATGGAAGTTCAAAATGGCTATTATTTTAATTTTATGAATTTTTGTTTGTGCATGGCGGCCATCTTTGTTTCATCGTCTGCAGCAATTTTCTCACAAGAAGGGTTTACGGAATTGTAAATAATTCATCGTTTATTTATGCAATTCAATTGCGGATTAAAGCAATTTGTACAGAATACATTGGGCTAAAAATCTGGTAATGGAGTAGTTTCCGAAACTAACTGCTTATTGGTAAAATTTAAGCATAAAGTTTCCATTTTTTGCCAAAATTTGTCGGTTTACAAGAGGAAATTTTTCTAGCAAGGAATACTGTCAACGTGACATATTTTTTTTTTTTTTTTACAAATAGGCTGAAAGTACTCGTACTCACACGCCGAGTTCCAGATCTGGGAGTTGCTTTCTCTTCGCTAAAAAAAATCCCAAATTTTTCAAAAATGGCAAAAATCGCACTTTTCAGGCTTTCATATCTCTGGTGGGGCACGAGATAAAAATCTGAAATTTTTTTTATAAGAGTATTGTATGGTAGTGTTATGCACAAGAAATTTCAAGATGGAGATTTGACTACAAGCTGAGATATGGCAAGGGCAACATGTCAAAACAATACTGCCAAACTATTGTTTTGTCGTAGTCACAGCTAAGTATTTATCTCAGGTGTCATTTAAATTTATGTTTTTGATTATCTTTAAATAATAGTAACAGAAAATAAAGCCCTTTGCAAAGCTTAGCAATTAATAAAAAAAATAATTATGCCTAAGGCAATTCATTTTGTATGGTTTCAGTAATTTTTGTTGTAAGTAATTTTAGTAACTAAAAGAAACCTCAGCACTTTTACATAAAGAAAAAAAAATATTTTTATACAAGACCTGAGACAAAAACAACATAAGGAAAAAGAAAAGCTGTTAATGTTGTCATACTTGTTGAGACATGATCAAACGTGTCAAAACACATTCTTGCTTGTTGGTTTAAAAACCACAATTTTGATCTTTCTCAAAATTTTATTTGTAGGAACCAAGTCTTGTCATCTCTTGATAACTTGATTAAAGATTTTGTCCCTGCTGGCTCATAGAAATGTACTTTGAAATCACTATGTGCAAGTCTTAATTCATTAATAATTCCTAGCTTACTTATGAAAAAATGTGATTTTTCTGCAGTATAAATTTTGAAAAGGCTTTCGGTATCTTTACTTTCTGAAAATTACTTGAGGCTGATGTATGGTAACATCACATAATGTTTCATTTACAGGAACATACTTATGGTAGGAACAAGTTTCAGGGTCTGGCAAGCAGCATTAAAATTGTGGTTTTTAAACCAACAAGCAGGAATGTGTTTTGACACGTTTGATCATGTCTCAACAAGTATGACAACATTAACAGCTTTTCTCTTTCCCTATTCTGTTTTTGTCTCACGTCTTGTATATATATATATATACAAGACAATGTAAAAGTGCTGAGGTTTCTTTTAGTTACTAAAATTGCAACAAAAATTAGTGATACCATACAAAATGTAAGCCTTAGACATAATTATTTTTTTAATTAATTGCAAAAGCTTTATTTTCTGTTACTATTATTAAAAGATAATCTAAAAAATAAATTTAAATGATACTCTGAGATAAATACTTAGCTGTGACTACAACAAAACAATAGTTTGGCAGTATTGTTTTGACATGTTGCCCTTGCCATATCTCAGCTTGTAGTCAAATCTTCATCCTGAAATTTCTTGTGCATAACAATACTATATAATACTCTTACAAAAAAAAAATTCAGATTTTTATTTCGTGCCCCACCAGAGATATCAAAGCCTGAAAAGTGCGATTTTTGTCATTTTTGAAAAATTTGGGATTTTTTTAGCGAAGAGAAAGCAAGTCCCAGATCTGGAATTCAGCGTGTGAGTACAAGTACTTTTGGCCTATTTGTAAAAAAAAAATATGTCATGTTGACAGTTTTCCTTGCTAGAAAAATTTCCTCTTGTAAACGGACAAATTTTGGAAAAAAACTGAAACTTTATGCTTAAATTTTACCAATAAGCAGTTAGTTTCGGAAACTACTCCATTACCAGATTTTTAGCCCAATGTATTCTGTACAAATTGCTTTAATCCGCACTTGAATTGGATAAATAAACGATGAATTATTTACAATTCCGTAAACCCTTCTTGTGAGAAAATTGCTGCAGACGATGAAACAAAGATGGCCGCCATGCACAAACAAAAATTAATAAAATTAAAATAATAGTCATTTTGAACTTCCATCATGTTAGGGTTGTTGTACAAAAAAATTCAGATTTTTTAAAATGGTCGAGCAACGAATATGACATTTTCTGGACCACTTGAAATGGATTGACCCGAACGAATGTCAAAGATACCGCTATAAATTCATTTTGAGAAGAAGCTTTCAGAATGCTGAACATTTTTATATTACACTAGGGGTCTCTGCCCCCTACGAGCTAAGCTCGTCAACCCCCGTTCAGACACCGGAGACTCTAACAGCACGATAATTTAATCGGCTTTAAAAAGATTTCGGAAGATTGAATTATAATTTGAATCTGAGAATTATAATCTGACGTAATTTTCAACAAACTTTTCTTTTTCTTTTTAATATTCACGTAAAAATACTTTTGTTAGAAATGAAATATTATGACCATCTTAAAATATCAAATAAATGTCTCGAGCAATTTTTAAATTTAAACTGTTTTGCAATATTATTTTTTTGTTCATTTTATATAATAAGTGTAATGTGACGTAAATTCTCCTATTTAAGACTTCTAACGCATGTTTATGAATTTATTATTTTACAATATTCTGTCTCTTTTAAAATTCACGTGTAATTATACTTTTTATGACGTAATTTTTAATGAGTTCCTGCTTTTTATATTTTCTGTTTATAATAGTCAGGTGTAAAATAAATTTTTAATTTGAAGTAAACATTATTGATTGCGCTGTTTATACAACTGGCAACAGTTTAAATTAATAACATTTTCTAAAATTTGTAAAAAATATCTCTCAAAATGCTGAAAATTTGAATTTAAAATTGAAATAAAACCTCAAAAAATGAGTCAAATAAGAAAAATCCCTGCCGGCTCGGCCTACAGGCACAGGTAGATTTCGAAGTTAAGTACCAATTTCACCAATAAACTTTTATACTGCGGCTTTTGATGAGTTTTATTAATTCTCCAGTTATTTTGAGAGTTATAAAAAATTCTTCCGTGTGTATTCAATTAGTTGTGTTTCTTGATAAAAGGTACGAAATAAAAAAAATTGCACTATAAAGTAAATTTATCTTTAATCTACGGTTAAGTTTGTTACTGAGATAGCTTTTAAGTTTTACATTCCTAGCCAAAAAAATAGGATTTTTTTTTCTTTTAAACATGCACATTCGCCTACTTTTGTTCCTTTTAAGATAATTTTTGCAATTGCATGACATTTTGCATTTATGTATTGATGACGATAATTTGGCTGAATGTCAATGCACTGTCTTTCGCAGTACACCGCCCCCGAATACTAGGCCCGAGCGCCGACACAAACATGGAAGCTGCCAAATGGCTTTTTTTTTTTTTCACGTGTGTAAGGTCTGTTAAATTTCGGTACAAATATTTAAGTTTTTCGCTTCATTTTTCTGGAGATTTGACTAGTCAAAGAAATCGTATAAAATACTAGTGTCTAAATTTCAGGGACTGTACTTTCGTTAAAAAAACCTCCTTCGGCAGCTGTCATTTCTGTGTCAGCTCTGAGGCATAGTATTCAGGGGGCGGTGTGTTGCAAAAGACAGTGCATTGGCATTCAGCCAAATCGTCATTCAATACATAAACGCAAGAATGTCATGCAGTTAAAATTATGTTAAAATGAACGAAAATAGGTGAATGTACATATAAAAAAAAGCAAATTAACAAATTACAACGATCATTTGGAAAATGATTTTTTTCAAAGACTAAAATTTAAGAGAAAAAAATCGCTCGAAGTTCATCATACATTACGTACGCCATGGATTAAACGTTAATATTCCTGGACCCATTTTAAATGAAATTTCATTTTTAAACTTAAACATACCACAATATTACTTTTTATATCGTTGTATAGAGAAAAAAACGCATTTTTAATTGCAATTTGTTTGAAAGCTGTATCCCAATTTGTTTCAGAGTTAATTTTTTTTTTGTAGTTTTTATTACTTTTTTGTCATAGTGGCAACAGAAGTATCCATCTCTGTTGAAAGTAAAGGGAAAATATAGATTACTGTATAGACCTATCAGAAAACGAATAAAATGCGGGATTAAACTAATAAAACGCTTCAGATATGTTTGATTTCCTACCCTGACCGAGGACAATAACCATTTTTTCCAAATGGTTAAAAGAAAAAAAAAAAAACCTATTTCTTTTGACAGGGCTAATTTCAACAAGCCGAGATTAATATGAGACTTCTTTAAAGAGGACCGGGAAAGTCCTATTTCCGCCATGTTAAAATACACCAACTTTATGTACCTTCTTCTCAGAAATGGAGAAATATAGGAGGTCTAAATTTTTAGAGTAGTTTGAATAACAGGCTTTACGTATTTTAAACAGACTATTCTCTTTCTAAGTGTAACTCAAAATTAATTATTGAAAGTCATTTTTAAATTAGCATTTCTGTAAGATTTCACTGCCTAAAATAAGTAATTCTCAACAAATCATGAAATCCCCGTGTTAAAATATATAATGTAACAAGTATTAAATAAAAATCCGAGTTAAGTTTAATAGATATTGAAAAAAAAGGAACATAAACATGAAGAATCAAAGTTGAGAAAAAGTCAATTAAAGATTTAAATGGCCATTAAGCTGTGAAGTACTCTTAGAAAGAATGAATAATTTCAACACTTATTTTTTAATATATAAACATGTGTGACACATCGTTGGAAAGATAAAAGTTTTAACTATTTAATGATATAAAAAAGTAAAAATTATTTTTTTGGTTGAATATTGCTTTCCCGGTTCCCTTAAGAGCTGTATAATATAATCAGTCTTGATTCCAAGTAATCAAGAAACTCACTCAAAATACTTAAACAATGTTTTTATTAAACTTGGTAAGTCTGAAAACATTGTCATAATACAGTACGAAAAATTATGTATTTGAATAATAATAAAAAAAAATAATTCGACTTTACAAATGTGCTATGCATACACTATGCATTTGATTTACACCATTCAATTTTAACATAGATTTATACTACGCTTACATTGCACACATTTACGCTGTACATACACTATGCATATTTTTTACACTATACATTATATACATAGGTTTACATTATACATATTTAGGATGCACATACACTCTACATATTACTTACACTATTAATTATATACATAGATTTACACTATAGTTACATTATACATATTTACACTATACATATACTATGCATATTATTTACACCATAAAATTTATATATTATTTACAATATAGACTGCATTTATATATTTTTTCACTATACATATTTATACTATATTTGTATAGATACCTTATTTGAATCATTATAAAAAAAAAAATTTACAATTTTGAAAGTTTCTTATTGAAAGCCATGTTAACTGTAGTCGCTTTCTTAGAATCCAAAGAACTGTTTAAAGTTGTAATGATACAGAAAAGTATTATTGAACAGTAAATTAATATTCAAGATACATGAACATTGAAATAAATGAGATGAAAGCTTATTAGAAAATAAAGGAAATTTAAGGCAAAAAATTGTTATCGCAGCTAAATAAAATAGAATAAGTTCAAGTCTGACTCAATATAGTAATAATTAAACGGAGCACCTAAATTTTTTTACAACTTGAAAAATTAAAATCTTTAATTTTGCATCTCATCTTAAAAAATAGATAACTTTTTTCGAAAATTACATCTTCTTTAACGATTGTTTTTATAACTTTCAGCATTCTCTTAATTTTTATTTCACTTTTTTTATCCACTGGAAATAGCTTACAGTTTCATCTTCAAATTTCATTTCATTTCAATGTTTTTTTTTTTTTGGGGGGGGGGGGGGTAAACACTTACGCCATTGTCATTCTAGACATTTTTACTCCCTTTCTGTTATCGAATAACTAAATAATGCAATAACTTAATTTAGTGAGCCTGCAGGAATCACCTGTACTGCTTTAACCCCTTGGGGACGAGCAACACGTATACGTGCCGCATAAGGTGCTCAGAATCGTTGATTATTCTCACAAATAAATTTTTATTGTAAATTTTGATTTATTTATAATCAGAGCATTTTCCCGATTCAATTAGTCAAAAATTTGTTTCAAAAAACCGGTGATAAAAGATTAAAAATTCTCTAAAAGACGCTCGTCCCGAAGGGATTTACTTTTTTCAGAAGAAGTTAAGTTTGCTGCACTGAAAACAAACATATGTATCTGCATTTTACAAATAGGTAAACAGTGCTGGAAAAAAGTTTGACCATAATTTTGCTGTACAGAATAAAATTCCGAAAAGAGTTATGTCTTGAATTTAGACACATATGGTATAAAATGTGAAGTTATTTGGATTGTAAAAGTAAAAAAGTATTTTTATCTACAATTTTTAAAATCATAATTTCAATAAATTGAAATAAGTACTAGAATACTGGTATGACGTCATGACTGTAGTATTTTAGGTTGCACTCATCTGTGCTGATGCTTATAGGTTACTAGTCACTAGGTTTCATGTTTTAGGATATGCAACTGATGTTTCTATTAAGAGACACTGGAAATCATTTACTGAAGAAAAGGGTAAAAATCATGACTTTTTCGGATTGCGAGTAAAGTGAATACAAAATTACCCTAAAAACAAATTTAAAACTGTTGCTCAAACTTTTCTTTTTTATCCAATGAACTATATAGGAAATAAAAGAAGCGTACGGCAACTAAAACTCAGCTCAGTAGGAACGGAATATTGTTACAATGACGGTTGATGTTTGTGCTTATTGTAGTGCTATAAAACTCTATAACGTCTACAACAGTTCGAAATATGTTAAAAAGTGCCGAATGCTTGAAATATGCTAAATTCAAAGACAAGCCAAAACTATTACAAAAGAATTTCGCTGAGGAAAGATTAAAATGCGCATCGTGTCGAATGTCTTAAAATGCAATCTATGGCAAAAATTAGTTTTTACAGACGAAAAAAGTTCAATCTTTATGGGTCTGTTACTTAGGGTTTAAAATATCACTGGCATAATTTATCGAGTGAGCCATATTTACTTTTAAGACGCGTACAAAGTGATAGCTATGTGATGTTAGGTAGGTTTTATTCTAAAGGCAAAGCAAGCTTCGTATTCATCAAGATAAAGATGAACTTCCTTGACTATCAAGATATTCTTGGTAATAATTTTGTTCCACTTCAAAATTAACTTATGGATCAGAATTTGTTGTTGCTTAAAAGCATTTCTATTCACAAGCGTGTTTCAATTAGAAAATTGCTATCTGCAAGCAAAGTTAAAACTTTGAAATTTCCAATTGAAAGTCGTGATCTAATTTCTAAAGAAAACTTGTGGTGGGGGAGGTGACTTGTTTATCAAGTTCATGCCACAGAAAATTAGTTTCATTCCATTGTTCAATTCAGAGCGGCCATTTTGGGATCATGGAGCCAAATACTCATTTTTATTAAATTATTATTAAGGTATCAATTATCATTTAAGTAATTATTCAAGTGAAGCCCTTTAATTCAAAATTCAGGATATAAAGAGTTAATATGTAACAAATTCTTCGAGGTGCGGGATGTTAAGCATCGGATCCGGAACAGGAGGGTTTTGACTGTTTAGCTTCAAGGCCGTGTAATGCTGAAATGGTAGGTCTAACAGCAAGTGGAGTTCGCTCGATGCAGAACATGGAGCAAATCTTATTTCACCAACGCCTGAGGTGGTATAAATATTGATAGGCCTCTTCAGGATGTAGCTCATCATCAGAACCTCCAATAATTCAGCATAATTCCTATTTGTTAAAACATCTGATCGAGAAGTAAAAGAGCCAATTGCTAATGGGAGATTGTCGATGAATTCGGTGTTTATTTCCATGTGATGAGCCACAAGAGCCCTCAAACCTGGCGCAAGACTCTCTTTCCCACACAGAAGCAGAGAAACAGCATAATAAAAACAGTTGCCGTCTCCTGTTGTCTGGATGGGTATGAAGCAACAAGATATGAGAGAAGGCAGATCTACATTACTCGCTCTTTTTCCATGAGCTGTGCTTACCCCCTGGCGGACGAAACTGAGTAGTGTTCGGATTTTTGAGATATCCTGATCGTTGGCCTTTCTCTTCGACGCAAGACTCGAGAACAAATTTTTACTTTCGATAATCGCATCCTGAAGAGACATCTGCAGGGATGGCAGTGATGGTGCTTGCACCGACGGCTTATAAATATGGAACTTTTCCGGTGGAGGTAAAGCAAGAAGTTGCACATTTTTTTCTGAAATTTCTGGAACACAAATTAAAGCTTTGTGGTGGCTGTAGAGCGTTTCGATAACGCCACATAAGTGCTGAAAATTTGACCAGACGCAGTCTATTGCCGTGTTTGCATTTGTTGTCGAAGTTCCTTTGTGAAGCTGACTACGGAATCCGATGCTTTCCAAATTTCTGTAAAAATAATGAAGGGGTTTAGTATTCATATTTAGATTAAAGTCCCCCAAAATGATGGATTTTAAACTTTCGTTCTTGGCAGCATGAACAATGCCTTGAAATGATTGCTCGACTTCAGCAAATGGTGTGGAGGGAGGCTTGTACCCTGTGTATATAGCTAATCCGTTGCAGACAAATGCAGCTAAACAGGTTTTACCGATAATTTCATTGGTATATGTGTACAGCACTTTTGCAGAGATGCTTTTCTTCAAATACACCACGAGGCCATATGCATGTCGTTTACGACTGCCATCCAGACGAAGTAAGATGTTGTATCCCTCAATGCTTATATCGTCATCCGGTAATGTCCATGTCTCAGCAGCAATGAAAACTGTTGGCTGATTAAACTTCATAAAGCTTTGAAAGTCAGCCCAGTGCGCTTTATTTCTAATACTTTCGACATTGTGATAAACGATGGTCATTTTTGAAGAAAACATAGAAGGGAAAAGGCATGACAAGAGTACTTGCTTGCTGGATAGCTTTTTCATTTCTGTCAGTACTTTGTCGTTTGCACTGGGTACAGATGGGGCAGTGAAGTGACCTGTGAGGTAAAGACCGCTTAACTTTGTGCATCTACTGAGAGCGACATATAACTCATTGCGCCTCAGTCTGCGATCAAGGTGAATCGCAACCTGGTCATAAGTTCCCCCTTGGCTCTTGTATATTGTAAGGGCTTCTGCTGGAACTAAGGGAAACTGTTTCCTTTGCACTGAATGAGGACTTTTTGAGGGTCTTATTATTCTTACGACTCTATCTATCGCAGTCCATTCTACTTGAGAGTTGTGCCGCAATTCTTGACGTCTATTTTTTCCAATACCACTGGGAAACAGTAACCAAAGCCTCTTTACTGACAAATCGAATCCTGTGTCTATCTGTTTTAAAATACCTACCGCTCCATTGACTAGGCCGTCTTCTACGTTAAGGTTCATAGTGACCATATATTTTATGTTGAGACTAAGCTTTAGACAGAACGGCAATCCCTGACAATCTTTAGCTTCAGAACACATCGCTGCATTTAAAAGACGTTCTTTCACTTTGTCGTTGGGTTCGCCAGTTACTTTGTCCTCAGCTTCCACAATCACTTTGTTAGGATCCTGGTCTATTTTTTTGTTATTGAAATAATCTACCTCTGTATTACTTCTGAAAAGGCGGATTGCTTGATTAGGTATTTGACTTGGATCTACTAACCGGCTCTCAAAAAGTTTGACTTGCGTTTGATCTAATCGCCCCAGAGGTAAGTTATTTAAAGCCGCTGCGAATTGTGCATCATCTCTCTGGCGCATAATTTCAGTCAGTGTAAAGCTAGAAAAGAGATCCCACAAAGGATTTCCGATGATTTCGCCGTAAGTACTGGAGAGATGGGATTGAAATATGTACCTATCACCAACAGGAGCCAGTTGATTGAAATCGCCGAAAACAAGTAGTGAAATTCCAGCGAAGGGTTGCGATGTCTTGAAAATCTGCTTGAGGCGACAATCTACTTGCTGAATCATTCTTGATCCGACCATACTTATCTCATCTATGATGATAAGCTTGACATCCCTTAGTTTCGACCAAAGAGTATTCCGGGCTGCGCTTCCCAGTGGCACAAGATCTATTGCGCATTGACTGAGCGGTAAAGCAAAAGCGGCATGAAGAGTTGTCCCTCTTATTCCAAAAGCTGCTTTTCCAGTCGGCGCGCAGAGTAAAACTTTTAACGTATCTAATTGTACTCCACCCCTGTTCAACCATCGAAGTATAGTTTGATGTAATGCAGTAATAAGGCGTGATTTTCCTACCCCAGCTCCTCCAAGAACACAGTGGTAAAGCGGTAATTTTTCTTCTTTAAAGAGATGCAACACATGGAGAAGAAAGTTACGTTGTTTAGAGTTTAAGGTGCTGACTATTTCAGAGTACTCATTGTCAGAAAGCATTTTGGGTATGGGGAGTGTCAAATCATCTTTGGAAACTTGGTCAGGCACCGGGCCCACTGCCTTGTCTATGTCTCTGTCTGGAATATGGACAATTTGGGAATCTACGGCTTGATATATTTGTAAATGTTTTGGAGTTTCTACGTCCTTGTCACTTTCGTCTGAATCTGAATTTTCCCGTCTGTTCTGAGCATCTTCAAGTTCAAAAAGTATGGCCTCATTGAAGACATACTTTGCTCGTATTTCTTTAATTTTGTTGCGTTTGCTTTGATAAACATCCTCAGCAGTATCTATCATGGCTTGTTCATCTCTCCACGGCCAGAACAACATGACATTTTCTCTGATATATTCGTCGTCGTGTTCACTATAGTTGACAAATCTGACTATTTTTGCTTTTCCTCTCCTTCGCAAGTATCCAGAGTGGTCCTTTAATTGAAAGGAAGTATCTTCAGAACATGGACTACTAGAGTCCTCGCAATCCACATCTTTTCTGTGCCAACTGCTTTTTGCCTCTTTGGTCGAAAAATTGTACCAGGCTATAAAGTCCGCCAAGCAAACGCTTTCTAGACATGTAGGACGTTGGACATAATGATCTATACTGTCCTTTTTGAAAATGTCTGTGGAATTTTCAGGCAATTTTTCCAAATCAGATTTTCTTTTAATTACTGCAACCCTCTTTTCAGGTCGACTTGTGTTAACAAACTCACAATGCCTTGAGCAGGATGATAGAGGCAAAGCCATTACATAATAGACAGCTTCTTGCGCACTGAATTCGCTAGCATTTAGAAAGGAATTGGATAGCATTCGAAGCTGCTCTTTCATGCTGTAATTCCCCTGCCGAATTTCAGTTGCCGCCTCCCTCAGTAGTTTAGACATTCCACTATTAGCCTTGTTTACGTAGTTAAGAATGTAAGTGGCACAAGAATACATATCCGTTATAAATTGGATGTCCATGTTGGCTTCATGAAGTAGTAGCAGCTCTGCGTTATAGAAATTAATCATACATTCATGTGGTGACCGTTTAAGAAATACAGTAACGCGTTTCAACCCACTACGAATAATGGATATGTATTCAATGTATGTCAGTCCAAAGTCTCCGATAAGTTCACTTGTTGTTTTGACTTCTTGGTTTTTTTGTAGCTCGAACAGTTTTTCTTGTATATTATTTCTTATTTTTCTCATTTCCTTTTGCTCCTCCTTTTTCACTTCTTCCTCAGGCAAGGGGGACAAAATGACCGTTTCCAATACTGGAAAAAAAGGAATATCAAATCGACATTTTCTATTTGTTTTCTTCATTCGTTTCTTGCACGTGAACGTATGTTTGTGTGTTTGGAGCTCCAAAGAATGCGAAGATATCAAACTAGAGCACGTGATGAACTTATTGATGAATTCAATGACGTTCTCGTTTTCAGTACCCTCGCGATACACCGGAGCATCTTTCAACCATAACAAGCAGTGTAAATGAGGACTGCCACGTTGTTGAAATTCCGTCCTAATATAATAGTCAGTAACACTGTTTCCTCTGAAGACACTATTGTCTTGCTTGAGCAGATTGAACAGCCTCCTCATGCGATATTCAAAGTAGCGCGCCACCGTAACGGGATCATTTTTCACGAGGCGTACTTTTTCTTGATAATTTAATGATGGGACCATGTCTTCATCAATCACCACATTGTCAACAACACTTTTTAAAATGACAATCAACTCAGGCCATCGTGTCTCAGCAGGGGACAACGTCAGGAAAATAGTGGGCGGTCCCAACTGCCGCATCATGGCAAAAAGTTCCTTCTTCAATTCCCAATAAGCAGGTGCCCCACGGTCTGCGGCGAAGACTCTGAATCCACTGTCATGCTTTTCCAGGTCCTTAATCGTACCTTCATCTAAAATCATTTTCGCACTGAAATCAGATTTCTTCGATTTCGCTTTTCTGAGGCAAAAGCAAATGCTCGATGTCATTTTTGACAGTCTTAATTTTAATGCCGAGAAGAAAATCTTGGTTACATAGGCGCAGCGACGATCATCTCTCATTATTTCAGACTTAACCCATTGTTGGTAAGTCATGCCTTTAGGTTGCTGGATGAGTTCACCCCCATATATTTTTATGAAGCTTTGTGCCTCCACGTATTCCGCAAAAAGTGACTCGGGTCTTCGTCCTTCACCAGGTGCAAATATTAAAGCATTCATCAGCATTGTCTCATCATCAGAAATATTCAATGGCTCATCATCCTCTTCTTCGCCATTATCTTGTTCTTCACTATATTTGTTTTGATCATGCTCAGTAGTTGACTGGAATGAAACGTCACCTATTCGCTGCATATCTAGTGTTATGTTAAAATGTTGATAAACTGGCGAATTTTGAAGCAACAGCGCAGCTTTTTTTATAACTTGGGGACGCACATTTTCGAATGCCATGTAGGACTTGAAGCATTTTTTTCGTTTAAAACAAATGGGTACAACTTCTGTCTCGCTAATGGTTCGAGGTAAAATGCTAACTGATGTGGGAACTTCAATTGGCACATTTACTGCTCGGCCCTTGACCAGGTACTGTTTATCACTTACTGCAGCCCTTATGGACATAAACGGTATTCGAGGGCAAATGAATCTCTCTTCTAATTCCGACAATGCTTTAATTTCCTGTGGTATGTCGGGAAAACAGAGGGCTCTATTTCCCAGAGAAAATGTTGGCATTTTCTTGATGCGTATACTGTTATGACAGCTACTACACAGTCTAACTTTTTCATCCTCAATTGCACCGCATGCTGTACTCAAAATGATCTTATCTAGACCACAACTATTTCGGTGCTTAATGGAATTTTTAAACCAAAGTCTATGGCATGAATCACAGATGCTTGTTGGACCTTGCTTTTTTTCACTGAGAAAGTTTTTGAATAGGTTTTTTCTATAATCTATTTCTTTCTTGTGCTCCTTTTTGACTGATGAAGATAAAACTCTCATAATATGTATTATACGCCCTGCAGGATCTCTTAATCTTTTTTCTTGTGCTTTTCGCAACCTCGATAGATGTTTTCTTTTTTGTGAAGCAATGCGTAATCTTTTATTTTGATTTTGTCGCAACTTCTTTAGGTGCTCTTCACGTTTATGAGGGTTCCGAAGGCGCTTTCGTTGGGATACCTTTTGCCGCTCACGATGCACGGCGCGTTTTGTGGGAGAAATTAGGCTCTTCCGATGAGATAACTTGTCTCTCTCACGGTGAACAGCACGGTTTCTGGGAGAAAAGAGACTCTTTCGATGAAAGGACTTGTCCCTCTCACGGTGAACAGCACGTTTGGTGGGACAAAGAAGACTCTTTCGATGAGATGTCTTGTCTCTCTCGCGGTGAACAGCACGTTTGGTAGGAGAAAGGAGACTCTTTCGATGGGATGACTTGTCTCTCTCACGGTGAACAGCACGTTTGGTGGGACAAAGGAGACTCTTTCGATGGGATGACTTGTCTCTCTCACGGTGAACAGCACGTTTGGTGGGACAAAGGAGACTCTTTCGATGGGATGACTTGTCTCTCTCACGGTGAACAGCACGTTTGGTGGGACAAAGGAGTCTCTTGTGTTTGGCCAATTTATCACGTTCGCGGTGCACAGCGCGCTTCGTAGGGGAGAGGAGACGCTTCTGTTGTGATGACTTTTCACGTTCATTGTGAATGCCGCGTTTTGCTCGTGTTCGAAGGCGTTTCTGTTGATTCTCTTTAATCTGCTGAAGACGAACCTCACGCTGACTAGTATGCTTTATTTCGTCACTTTCATTATCCGCAGGTTTGTTTAGTTCTCTTGACAAAAGCTGAAAGAAAAAATAATTTATTAAGTAAAATATAGGAGATATTTTCTTATTCCCTTCCCATTTTGTTAGTTTCTGTATTCAAGTAATGGCTAGAAGTTCTAACAAACATGTTGTACCCTCTTACTTCCTTTTCTGCATGACTATGCAAGGAAAACTTTTACTCAAACCTTATTTATCTTGAAGAACGCATTTAAAAGCAGAAGAAAATGTAATAATTTTTATAGAAATTATGCCGGTAAATAGAGATTCGCTCCAGGTATAAGTACAGTAAAATCGGGTATTATGGAATAGTTGGGCAATATGGAATACCTCAATATCTGGTCCCTAATGGGAAAATTGGCGAATGTCTTTAATAATCTTATGATGAACTGTTATTTATATTTGGATTGTAATTTCAGTGACGCTATAAAATTAAATTTTGTTCTCAGTTTTAGGCAGTTTTTTCCAGGTAAGTTTTACAAAATATTTATAAAGTACTAATTAAAATATTTATAAAGTGTTACAGCTCTTTGTCGGTTAATCAAGTTCAGTGTTAAGTAGAACAGTTATATTTCTTGCTCACCTTTGCTCTAAACTTTTTCTTGTAATTTTAGCATTTTTATAACCCTATTCCATATTACTCGAATGAGTCATTACACTAAAACTAACTTTAAAATTTTACATTGTATTGATATGTATTTTTAATACTTTAAATACGTTAAAACTATGTTAACAGATAGTTAAAGTTTGTACCTTGCTAACTTTGAATGTGTCTAAAAAAATATTAATTTACAAATCAAAATGTTTTGTATCTTCTTAAGAAAATGTGGAAGTTAAATTTATATGCATAGAAAATAAAAGGAAATAAAATAATGTTATAGAAATAAATTTCAACAATCCCAGTTCCTCATTTAGAATCTAAAATTCTTTAACTAATATTCTGATGACATAAAAATTTACTAAATTTAGCAGTTTAATTGAGGAAAATTTACTAAAATTTGAATTTATAATATTGAGGAAATGATGCGAAAATAACCGAATTTGTTTCTTCTAGTATGATTTATATTGATGTTTATTTTACTCGAATATATAAAGCTTAGAATTTTGTAAATGGCATACTTAAATTATAAACAAATATTTATATCACATGTATAATTTAGAAAATTAAAGTCTAATCCAGTAGCATTTTCCAGTAAGTATTTAAAATACAATTAAACAAAAACTTAATTTGTAGATTAAAATATATACATATTTCTTCGTTGGTTAATCCCGAGAAAGCACAGATATTACGATAACTCATTCAGAAGGTCATGAATTGAATGCCACTTTTTTTTGTAACACATCTCGTTAAAACAATAGCATTTAAAAAAATAACGATCAAATTTCAAGTACTATAACAAACCACCTTAAAAAATTAGATTCAGTTCAAATGAAATCTAAATAACTTTCTTTTTTAATAACCAATTCCTAAAATCAGAGTGTTTTTAATTTTCTGTTCTTAAAGTCACAGAGTGTCATTTTCCCACCGACGCTTGTAACTGATAACTAACTTGAGTTCTAATTGTCGAATTGAGGAAAAACAAACATCAATTTATTTATTTAAATACTGCAATCTATTAAAATTCCTTCTCGATCGGACAGACACCCCTAGGACCTCCCCATAGAAAAGTCGGGTCTTTTCAGAAGGTTGAGAAATCGTTGCATGCCATTATTGTATTAAATTTCCAATGCTAAACCGTTGGCGACTTTTATGATAGCATCTGCATATTTCGCAAGTTTGGCAACAAATCGAGATTTTTCAAAAGAAAAAAAAATAAATAAAACAAGTTATAATTTTGAAATTATAGATCTTGCTTCATTTTGACAAATTTTTAAATATAGTACCATAAATATCAATTGTCTTATTTGTGAAGTTGACTCCGCTTTTTACTCGCTGAACAAGAATTGAGAAAATCGTCGTTTTAACAGAACACAATTTAAAGTCTAAAATTATGCTATTATGATCCCAAAAGTTTAAGTTTCAGTTTTTTGCATAGTATTACTTAACAATTTACTGTATGGAGAAATGGGGAGAAAAATATTTAAATTGTTTTTATCTTTACTCATTTCTGCTTCCTCGATCGTTTTAACTTTTATATTTTCGGATCTAATGCTCGTACTAAGCTGGAACAAACCCCAGTTAATTTCTTTTTTCGATCTCTAAAAACTTAAAATCTCATCGTACTTAATCCCCCCCCCCCCCCGAGAAAAGTTCAATTCGTTAAAATTTTATCGTTATTATAAAAATTAAATTACTTTTAATGAATCAGATTTGTTAGTGGCAACAGTAATCGTAAAAATGATTTCGAAAATATTATAAATATAAGATTTACGAAAATAATTTTTATATCAAAAGAAGCAATTTCTTTCCCTCTATTGAATGCGATTCGTCACATACTTTCGAGCAATGGTCGATTCACCTAAGTGGTGTCGATAGACATTTAATTTTTTTGCTTTTTGAACAAAGTTATCTTTAGAATTTTCTGTGTTTGTATATATGACCAAAAGAAAATATTTCTACACTTTTTTTTTTTTTTGGGGGGGGGGGGGGCATGATTTTTTAACTGGAATGCAGCCGTATTTTGTTGAAAAAACGACTTCTGGAAAATGCTGTATTTTTATACCTATCCATATGAATCAAACTAAAATATTTAACACAAAACTGCCTACATTTTATGTAATTAGGGAATTTTTATTAGAGTGGAGGATCTTGGTCACAAATAGGTTTAAAAACTAGAAATAAAAGATCAAACGCCGAATTTTGCTACCATTTTGTTTAATCAAAAAATTTACGCTTTTCTTTTGCAGAAAGCTCAGATAAGGCTACATAGTTTGCAAATTTCAAACTGTAAAACCTTTCTTTTTTTCTGTACAGCGTATCAAAAACTGCGTTAAACCTGTTTATGGCAGTTTCATTAATATCTTAAAATGAACCCTGTGAAAATTTCTGAAAACTTAGAATAATAAGGTTGAATCCATATCAACTCAGGCAGGGTGGGGGGGGGGGGTACCGTCATAGTCTCAGAAGTTCTTCAATTGAACTTATGTTAAAATTTATGAAAAAGTAAGATACTGTATATTTGTTTTGTCCAAAAAAATTCCTGGTCCAAAATACAGGCCGCCAAAGATGACATCCCTGTCACCATTTCCCATTCGCAACTTTCGATAAAATTTTTAAAGTGCTCTATCTCTTGAACGGTGCAAGATATTTTGCTGCGTTTTCTTATTTTAAAGATAATATTCTTCTGTTTAAAATGATATACCCAATTTTGAAATATGTATTCAACTTTTCTTGTGGCAGCCTTTTAAAAAAAAATTATCAAAACAAATTTTTTGTTCAAAAATGCCAATCCTAAAAATTGATTTTTTGCTGTTGATCAATACCATTGGGAGCTACCTTCACTGTAGAGGAGAACTTCCACTTTTGAGTTTAACAAGTTTTAGAAATATTTAAAAAATTCAGAGAATTTTACAGTAACTGTATATATACAGTTCCAGTAGAAGTCGCTGAATTTTTGCTTATTTGTATCATATTTGTAAGGGTAATTTCAATATCAAATGTAGCAAATGAGGTGCGTTCGTACTATAACTAGTTTTATAAATATTCAGCTCTTGGTACAATAAGTGTTACACCTCTTGGGCAAAAAGGCATGAATACAAAATTTATTAGGATTCTATATATTAAATTCAGTAATACAGAAGTAATATGAATCAATCTTAAAAAGGACTTAATCACCATGGCAACATAGAATCATTATCTATCATGGTATATCACTGAATCAATTATGTATTATAGGATTTTTAAATAGAATGAAGAAATCTTTTATTAATATCTTTAAGCTTTAATTCGATTTTCATAACATTTGAAGTGATACATATTTTATTTTTACTACCGAACATTGATAGTAAAACAATCTCAATAACATATATCAATTACACAGCAATACAACCATATTAATGCAAGTTAGAGTTTAGACAGACAAACCGAATCCATAAAGACTCAACTATGTTGGAAGGTGTTAAAAACACAAATAGGTTGGAATTTTTACTTTTAGAAATTTATATCAATAAATGGAAATATACTTGAATACTTTCATACAGCCCTGTATTTTACATACTCTATACACATGCCACTATTTAGCTAATATTTAATTAAGACTAAAACACGCTTAAAACTAGTGAAATCACACTTCCAGAGTTTATCATCCATAGTCGGCCATATATCTAATTCTTTTCGTGGACCTGTATATATCATTTTATCTATATTCTACAAACATATCTTAGTATACTAAATGGAGTTCAGCATAAAAATGCAAAACTAACTCATTTAAAAATAACCTTTGAATAACTTTTGTTCATACTCGGTAACCCTTATGATTTCTTTTGTGCACCCCTGTATATGATCTACAGCATTTATACACACAACATAATATGAAAAAATTTAGACTTAAAAACTCGTATCACAACTAAAAATGCACTTCCAGCAATCATTGCTAATATACAGTATTTCGTATACAGTAAAAGTATTTGAAATCTTGTGTGCCCCTGTAAATACTATGCACTTATTATTACACAGGAAGTAACTTGTTGTAAACCTCAGCAACATATATCAATTTCATTATACGTGAAAGAGTTTAGCATAATTAAAATACACCGCAAACAATATTCCCCTTATACCATCATGTAATGGAATTCTTTTGTGAGGATCTGTAAATGAATAATATTCTTTGCACCACATATTTTACAGAATGTATATTTTAATACACTTCATTTTAGTACATAGTTAAGATATTTTGTTTCCATGTTTTGTTTTATTTGTTTTATGCTTCCATTCACCGAACTTTAGATCACCTTGTATAACTTGTCAAAATCAAAAGTGGAAGTTCTCCTTTACAGGGAAGGTAGTACTCAATGGTATTGATCAACAGCATAAAAAAAAAAAAAACCAAAATTTTTGGGATTGGCATTTTTGAAAAAAAATTGATAATTTTTTTTCTCAAAAAGTCTGTCACGAGAAAAGTTGAATACATATTTCAAAATTGTGTATATCATTTTAAGAAGAATATTATCTTTAAAATAAATAAAACCGCAACAAAATATCTTGCACCGTTCTAGAGACAGAGCACTTTAAATTTTTTATCGAAAATCGTGAATGGGAAATGGTGCCCGGGATGCCATCTTTGACGGCCTGTATCTCGGGCCAGGAATTTTTTTGGACAAAACAAAAATACAGTTATCTTATTTTTTCTTGAATTTTAGCATATGTTCAATTCAAAAACTTCTGAACTATGAAGGTAAGATTTTTTCTTTGGCTGCCTGAATTGACATGGATTATACCATAAACATCTATGTATTATACAGCTACCAGATAATTTTTGTGCGAGATTTAACTATTTTAAAATAGTGGAGCATTAAGTTTATAAAAAAAAAATTGGGCTGATGTTTCCAGATTAGTCGTTATCTGAATGAGAGTTAAAGTCTATTACTCTCATTTCAAAAAACAAACATTAAAGTTTCGTTAGATTTAACTCTGAAACTTCTTGAAGTGAAATTAGTCCATAATGTTTTTAATATTAGCGGATCCTATAAAGATAACATTTTAAAAGTTTAAATTTAATAAAAAATATTAAAATTAATTATGTTTTATCCATGTAACAGTACCGTTATTAATAAATTGGTTTATGTCTTATATAAGAATTGTAACATACTAGAAAGCAGATTATACTGTCCGAGGTTAACTTGTTGATTCAATTTCTTTTCAAATTACCTGAAGTTTAAGAATTAAAGCCATTCAAAGACGTATCAAAAGTTCCATTTAATCTACTAACAGACTAATAATCAACAATTTAAGTTTATATCTAAAATTTTCTTAGTGCTTTACCGATATCGATGAGTACTCAGTTCTGATATCGTTGTTCATTGAGCAATATGCCTTTTTCCGAATGTTACGGAAAAACCTTTTTGTTATTTAGTTAGTTTTAATTTATTAACCCTTAATTGCTGTAACAAAAATTGCCACATATCTACCGTGAGCGGTCTGTGAGACAGCTTAGTCTAAAGATAAAAGGCTACATTTATTCATAAAATACTATTTCCGTACTAAACCTTAGGTACAGGACTATTATACTTAAAATTCACCTATTCAGAAGTCTAGTGACAATACTAGGGTCTAAAAGAAACAAAATTTAACCAGTATCTATAGTTAAGCTGAAAATTACAAGTTAAAATGTAAAAATTGAAAAAAGCAACGGTCTGTGAGACAGCTGACAGCAGTTAAGGGTTAATCTTTTAATGAATATTAACTAATGAACTTGATAACAATTATGCTGCGAGTGAAATAACTTGTAAACTATGTCAAAAATGTTTCTTTTTATCTTAAAATTGAAACAGAATACCTTTCATAAACATTTAAAATTCATAAAAAAATTTCTGTTGTCTAAGGCGCGCCACACACCAGGGAGACATGCTACAAACAATCATGAGGCGTACGACAATTTTACTCTGTTAACATCGAAAAAACCGGTTTGAGCAGCAGAATTTGTCTCCTGTCTCACAATTATTGTCGTATGATCTCCCTGGTGTGTGGGGCGCCTAAGAAAGGTATTACATAATACATTAAAATCAAACCGCTTGACATGGTTCGGTTTGAATAGAGTTAAAAATCATAATCATAAAATTAGTCTCCGGTCAAGACGAATGATTCCAGATAATGAAATATATACCAAATACTTAACACTCACAAAACACATATACGCTCTATTGTCAATAAGAAAAATATAATAAGACAATGATTAAAATAGGTTTACCAATGTGACTCCCCCTATTCAAGTTTTCTGTAAAGTATCCAGTAATTCTAACCCTAAAGTTAGGCTAAAGAAATAGCTATCATTGCAAACTAACTCTCCACGTGCATGGACTTCAATGGACTACCTTCCGGACTTTCGAAAATAAATTAATACTAATAAATTGACTTATTAAAAAATATTTATCCCTCCCACCTATAATCTTGATAAATCTGTTTTTGTACGACAACATCTAATGTCCGACTCATGCTCTATTACTACTACTGATACTAAATTTTCTCCTAGTCATACCTATGCAATATTTAATGCCCCCTTTTCATTAACATACGGGATTTCATAACTCTTTGATAGGTCATTTTGCTTTACTGAATCAGATTGCTTATCGAGTAAATTCTTTATATTTCGTTGTGTTTATCGCAATTAATTCAATATTAAATTAAATATCAAACTTTAATTTGAATTTTAACCTCTGAAAACTGCGTTTTAAGTAGGTAAAATAAGTTTACAAAGTTCTACCGTTTAGTTAAATCTGAAATTAATGTCTGGCCCTTCTGTTTCGATATACCTTTTCCTGCAATAATCGATCGATTCATTGATGATACTTATTTTATAACCATTTAAACATGCTATATTACGGATATTATCCAACTCCCCATTTAAAAGTTCCTCTGAACAAACCCTAAAAGCTCCGTTAACCCTAAACCAAAAAGTAAGAATTTATAACTAAAAGGTGAACAAGCAGAATCGGAAAGGTACAGTCGACTGATTTATATGTTGAGCACCGGACCCATGACGATTCCTGACACAATAGGGAAAAAACACAAGAAAAAATATTGAGTTAAAAGTGGTTAGGGGGGGGTTGGAGAATTAAAAAGAGTCGGCGAGGGGGGGAAACTCCTGTTTTGGACTGATTTTGGATCGTGTCATGGGTTTCTGGTGCCGTGGAGTGAGTTGTGTGGAGTGGGTTTCAGAGTTGTGACTATCGTGGAGTGGGTTTCAGAGTTGTGACTATCGTGGAGTGGGTTGTGTGGAGTGGGTTTCGGAGTTGTAAATATCGTGGAGTGGGTTTCAGAGTTGTGACTATCGTGGAGTGGGTTGTGTGGAGTGGGTTTCAGAGTTGTGACTATCGTGGAGTGGGTTGTGTGGAGTGGGTTTCAGAGTTGTAAATATCGTGGAGTGGGTTTCAGAGTTGTGACTATCGTGGAGTGGGTTGTGTGGAGTGGGTTTCAGAGTTGTGACTATCGTGGAGTGGGTTGTGTGGAGTGGGTTTCAGAGTTGTGACTATCGTGGAGTGGGTTGTGTGGAGTGGGTTTCAGAGTTGTAAATATCATGGAGTGGGTTTCATATGTTTTGAGTGTGAGGGTTGATTTCAGTGTGAAGGTTTCAGAGTTGTGACTATCGTGGAGTGGGTTGTGTGGAGTGGGTTTCAGAGTTGTAAATATCATGGAGTGGGTTTCATATGTTTTGAGTGTGAGGGTTGATTTCAGTGTGAAGGTTTCAGAGTTGTGACTATCGTGGAGTGGGTTGTGTGGAGTGGGTTTCAGAGTTGTAAATATCGTGGAGTGGGTTTCAGAGTTGTAAATATCGTGGAGTGGGTTGTGTGGAGTGGGTTTCAGAGTTGTAAATATCATGGAGTGGGTTTCATATGTTTTGAGTGTGAGGGTTGTTTTCAGTGTGAAGGTTTCAGAGTTGTGACTATCGTGGAGTGGGTTGTGTGGAGTGGGTTTCATATGTTTTGAGTGTGAGGGTTTCAAAGTCGTGTTTATCGTGGAGTGGGTTGTTTTCAGTGTGAGGGTTGTTGTCCGTGTGAGGGTTTCAAAGTCGTGTTTATCGTGGAGTGGGTTGTTTTCAGTGTGAGGGTTGTTGTCCGTGTGAGGGTTTCAAAGTCGTGTTTATCGTGGAGTGGGTTGTTTTCAGTGTGAGGGTTGTTGTCCGTGTGAGGGTTTCAGAGTCGTGTTTATCGTGGAGTGGGTTGTTGTCCGTGTAAGGGTTTCAAAGTTGTGTTTATCGTGGAGTGGGTTGTTGTCCGTGTAAGGGTTTCAAAGTTGTGTTTATCGTGGAGTGGGTTGTTGTCCGTGTAAGGGTTTCAAAGTTGTGTTTATCGTGGAGTGGGTTTCATATGGTTTTCCGATGTTTTTATAGGGGTCCTTTCATAGAATGGGTTTCACAGTTTTGTTTTGGGGGAGGTGCCCTCTGTGGTAGGGTCTTTTTCGAAACATCCCAACTCGTATTCACGCTCGAGGTCGAAGGAAAACCACAGTAAAACCTTCGACGGTTAGGCGGACGGCCACCACCCCCGCCGAAATAAAAAAAAGGGACTTTTGTGTGTGGGGTGCCCTCTGTGGCAGGGTCTTTTGCGGGGGGTGGACCTAACCCGTATTCACGCTCGAGGTCGAAGGAAAACCACAGTAAAACCTTCGACAGTTAGGACCCGATCCCTGAAAAAGAAGACTTTAATCTTTCTCTCACCCTGAAAAAGAAAACATCGCCCTGAAAAAGAAAAACTTTCTCTTTATTCTTTCTCTCTCTCTCCCTGAAACCCATTTTATACTTTTCTCTCCCTGAAAAAGAAAACATCGCCCTGAAAAAGAAAAACTTTCTCTTTATTCTTTCTCTCTCTCTCCCTGAAACCCATTTTATACTTTTCTCTCCCTGAAAAAGAAAACATCGCCCTGAAAAAGAAAAACTTTCTCTTTATTCTTTCTCTCTCTCTCCCTGAAACCCATTTTATACTTTTCTCACCCTGAAAAAGAAAACATCGCCCTGAAAAAGAAAAACTTTCTCTTTATTCTTTTTCTCTCTCTCCCTGAAACCCATTTTATACTTTTCTCTCTCTGAAACATCGCCCTGAACTTTTATTTTTTTCTCTCTCCATCGCCCTGAAAAAGAACTCACTGTATTCTTTTCTCTCGCCCTGAAACAAAAAACAGAGTCAAAGAAAACACACACACTACAGAAAAAAAAAACATTTTTTTTATTTCACCACCTACCTTTCAGAAGGGGGGGGGGTGGTCTCGAGCGAATCCAGCCCGGATTCGAGCGGCCCCAAGTTTTTCTGACCCCCCCTCCCCGGCGCCAGGGAGCGGGGGGGGGATTCGGTGGCCCTCGGCACTCGAAGCGACTCGAGCTCGGGACCCTCCCCCTTGGATCCAAGACTTTCCGTCACCTACCTTTTTTTCAGATGCCACACACGGAGAGGGGGAGTATGTCCGGTGGTCCTCGGCACTCGAGCGAATCTAGCCCCGGATTCGAGCAGCCCCGCCCCTGAGGGGGGAATTCGGTGGCCCTCGTCACTCGAAGCGACTCGAGCTCGGATTCAAGCGACCCCGCTCGGACCCCGCTCGTGGTGGGAGGAGAGCGAGATGGGTTTTTTTTTGGGCGAGAGGAGGGCGGGTGGCCCTCGGCACTCGGAGCGAATCAAGCCCGGAAGACCTTCCCCACCCCGGACAACCGGTACAAATGAAAATGCAATATATAGATCTCTTTACTATATATGCAGGTGTCGGGGAGGGGGGTGGGCCCTCCGAGCGACTCCAGCTCGGATTCGAGCGGCCCCCTGTCTCTAATGAAACTCTCGATCCCTCCAATGCCCCCCGGGGCTCCCTTCCATCTTCTTTTTCCCCTCTCTCTCTATCCAGCGACCGTGGCCCGTCCTTTCCTCCTGCGAACCGCCGAAAGGGGTCAAGCGACTCTTTACACCACGGAGGTTCTCCCACTCCATACAAGGCCCAGGGCCCCACTAGGGGGGGGTGAGCACCTTTGGACCACTTGCCGCAGATTTGTTAAACCTCACCCTTCCCCAGCCGTGGCACCTCCCGCCCATTCACGCTCCTGGACCGCAGTGCAACAAAAGCATGCATGAGCGGGAAGCCTCTTCCACCGAAAAGGCGCGTCTCCACGCCTGTCACCCCCCATAGAAGGGGGGGAGTCGTTGCTCTCTGACAGGGCCCCAGACACCACACACACAAGCAATGTCCATGCAAGGCACCGAGCATCTATCAAAGTCTCCGTATCATCGGGTACCGTTTAGGCGCTATGCCTAGTCTGGAACTAGAAGAAGGGTTGAATCCTTTTCCGCTCCAGTGTCCCGGGTAACCCGGATAAGGGGTTCCTTGCCAGAGACCTCTAAAGACCCCGTCGAGAGAACAAAACTCGTTCGGTAGCCTCAGGGAAGTCCGCAGTCGAGAACGGGCCCAACAGTCACCGGGGAGGGGGGCGAGAGAGGGTACACGAGAAAAACAGAATCGAGCCGCCCCAAGAGGAGGGGGGGAGTGGCCCTCGGCACTCGGACGAATCCAGCCCGGATTCGAGCGGCTCCCCCGCAGTTTATGACCCCGGCAACTGGAAATAAAGGGAGGGCATTTATAAAAAAATGCGATATATAGATAGCTTCACTATATATGCATGAGGTGGGGGATGTTGCCATACACGGGGAGGGGGGGGTAGCCCTCGGCACTCGAAGCGACTCTAGCCCGGATTCAAGCGGCCCTCCCGAGTCTCGGACTCTTGTGGTCTGGGAGCACTGGAGGTGGAACACCTAAAAGGCACACGGCAATGGCACACATCGACTGGAGGTGGAACACACAAAGGAACTCTTCTCAAATCTTTGTTTTCATACGAAGGAATCTGGAGCGCTGCAATGAGAATGGAAAACGACATTTTAAAAACAAAAAACAATTTTTAATAACATTTTCAAAAAAGTTGCATGAAATTTCAAAGACTCGAGATAATATAAGCTGAAAAGGCTTTGGATTGGAACAATCAACATTTCTTGTCCCGATCCATGAGTGTCACATTTAAAGAATAGAGAGAAAATACATTTCAGCCAAAATATTATATTAGATACTTAAAATTAAAAAATTCCTTCAAGACACGACAAAGTTCCTGTAGAAATTAAAACATAGAGATACCAGTTTTTGATATACTATTATAAAGTTATAGTGTCTGGGAGTATTTTTAATGTGTATTACTCATTAATATATTATTTAATTCATTACTCATTTGCGGGTATGGAGTATTTTTAATGTGTATTACTAATTAATATATTATTTAATTCATTACTCGTTTGCGTATTGTTTAATGAAATCAAGAAAATTTTCGCAATGATTGCTTAAATTATAACTGTATTAAATTTCAAAACAATTGAATTTAAAACATTTCAAAAACCTTAATCCATTAAAAATAGTTTTTATGAAGGGGTCTCTCACTGAATATCAATTAAAACATCCAAAGTGTGAATGAGTGTATTTTTAATGCCTGTCTAAGTATAAACATGAACATTTGATAAAACAGATTTTGCCTTTTAATATACTACTATTAGAAACTGAACAGATCTTCAAAGAATTTCTTTATTGTGGGAAAAAAAAAATCAACTTTTTTTCTTTTTTATTGAATAACAATAATCATAACAAAAAATCTTACCCAGAGTTG